>OX419585.1:1151685-1310004 GCA_948473455.1 Teleiodes luculella
TCCCGATTTCAACCTAATGCAATAATAAAGTCAATATTAGACCGCTACTCTTAAAAACGCTAACTTTTTTCGAATAACACGAATTTCATATGATGCCACGGGATTGGAAATTTTGAGAAATAAAAAAATTGGTGGTTTTACGGTTACATTAGGCTCCACTTGCCAGAAGGAAATGTAATAGCAAATTAAATAAATATACTTTTTCTTGTTTCAGAACCAACCCCCCGCCTACAGAGGTTTTATAGAAGTTCTTGTAAAAGATATCAAAAGTATGATACAGTTCTCGCCGCTTTAACGAATCCTCATCAATATCATAGTGTGTATTAATTCAATTCCATTGTTAGGTTATCGATGTGATCAACTTGTATTGTTAAAATAATAAACTAATTTTGTAATATTCATGCATTTATTTGGTGAACTAAACACGACTTGGAAATAAAACATACAATAATAATAAAAGTTATCGTTATATATAAATGAATTATCAAATTGGACGGATTTGACATAATTGTATTTATTAAACTTAGTTTTAAATAAAATCACTATTCCTTGCGGAATGTGAGAAAAAATAATAGAAAAGAACAAATAGGCATGCAAATTAAAATGACAACAATATGCTTAAAACTAAGTTTTGAGATCAAGTGGTTTTAATAATTAAAATAAAATCTTACAAAATTTAAAATAAAGCCTGATCAGAAAAAAAAAACACCATATTGGGCGGAATTAAATGAAAATATTTTCATAAAGTTGACTATTCAACGTTTAGGTGCAGAATGTTCAAGTTGCAAAATGTCCAGCTTGTAAAATGGTAATTATAAGACCTGCATCTAAAAGAAATGTAACTTATGCTATTAATTTCTTTGTTTCATTTTACCTTTTGGACCTTTTGCACCCGCTGGACATTTTCCAACTTGGACATTCTGCACCTAAACCCCCTGAGCAGGTTTTTTTTTCTGGTCAGGCTTGTACATTATTATAGAAAAGTGTTGATAGTAAGATATCAACAAACAACAACTGACTAACTTGAGCAAGCTCACGGGTACTCATAATGACCGCGGAGGGCGTATAATACTGGTACATTTTACTAGAGTTTGAGACATGAAAGTAGACAATGAAGAGACGCGGCAAATTTGAATAAAATCATCCTGGCAACCCCTATTCTATAGATTTACTTAATTCGATACTTTTTTTCTTTATTTTTCTATGTAACTTTGTTGCCAGTACAATGTTTTCCAATTTCATCGATTGTTTACTTTCATGTGCCAAACTCTATGAAGTTCGCGCAGTTGTAGACTTAACATTTTGTAAAGACATATGCCCAGGCAACGCCGTGCAACATTGTCGATGGAAAATCTTGTGTTATGCAACAAATAGAAAATATTTGAGATATTTACGGCATGGGGCTGCCTATTTCACGCCGAGGCAACATCGTGGCTAGATAATTTTTAAAGCATCTTACTGTTTTGTTATCACCTATGCGACATGCGACAGTGTTGTGTATTGTTGCCTAGATATAAATAAATATGTGGGGACATCTCACACACGGCCATCTGACCCCAAACTAGGCAGAGCCTGTACTATGGGTGTCAGACAGCTGATATACGTACATATATAAATATATAAAATCCTGACACAAGGCAAACAAGTGCTCATCACACAAATATTTGCACTGGGCGGGATTCGAACCCGCGACCCTGTGCTTTGAAGGCAGACGTACTACCAACTGTGCTGCGGGGCCGTAAAATGAGGGTTAAAATTGTGCTATTGCTGCCACGCGTCTTGTATCTCGTCGGCTTCGGAGTCAACTTCGATGTACAGCAACCCGTCTGGAGGCAAATCTTGTAGTTCTGAAACAAATATTTTAACTTAAGCCCGTATACAGAAATAAAATATGTTTTATTCGAAGTAAGATTTTACAAATCACTTTTCGACGTCGAGGCGAGTTCACAATTTGGCTGTCTTCTGTGGAGAAGAACTCGCCGGAAGAAACTCCACAGGCGTTGCATCTTTTCAAAATAGGTATTTTACTCGTTACGTATCCTCTCGTCATATTGTAAAAACATGGGAAAAATTGTACATAGTGATAGTAGTCAGAAGAAAAAAATTATAACCAGTAGATCTGAGTCGGTGGCCAAGTGGCTAGGGCTGTTGACTTCCATTCATAAGTTCGCGGGTTTGAACCTCGGCCGGCACGTACCAATGTGTTTTCGATTTTCGAATTCATAAGTACGTTTAATTGACGCTCTTACCGTGAAGGAAAACATCGTGAGGAAACCTGCACACACCTGCGAAGTAATTCAAGGGTTGTGTGTGCAGTTGACCAACCCGCATTTTTTTTTGTAGTAGGTACCTCATTTATTCCTTCACCACAGGGCGAAGACATTATTTTCAGTACTTGGATTATAATTATTTTTTTTCTCCTTTGCTCTATTAAGGGGTAGATGGCTCCGGTCTTTATCGGGAGCCCTGCCACAATGTACTGGGTGGCGCAAAAGTACTGGCACTAAAGAAAATACTTTTATTTTTTTTATATGACATTTTCTGTCATTCTGTTGTTGAAAATTGTGTAGTGAACAAATGTAAAATACACTGAAAATAAACATGGACCGTTTTACTCCCCAAGAACGTGGAATAAAACTTTGGACTTAGTGAGGGACGCTTTTCCAAGCCGAGTTATCTCTCGTTTTGGCGATTTGCCTTGGCCTGCAAGATCACCCGATCTGACCAGTCCAGACTTCTTTCTTTGGGGTTTTTTGAAATCTCGGGTGTATGTGAACAAGCCACAGACTCTCGCAGCTCTAAAAGAAAACATTCGTCAAGAAATAACGAACATATCGCAGGAAGTGTTACGGCAAGTTATGCAAAATGTCATAAATAGGGCTCAAATGTGTATCAACTCTGGAGGTCACCATTTAAAAGACATCATCTTTAAATCCTAATGGTACGAAATTTAATGGCACAAATATACATTTAAAAAAACCTAAATCTAGTTTTCTAATTTAGAAAAAATGTTATAGCTGAACCAAATAGGGTCTTTACTTTTGCGCCACCCAGTACTTAACATCTAATATTACATACGATTTTTTTTTACTAAGGGCTAGACTTGAGCCCCTCGGTGGGGACATATATGAGCTGGTAATGAGATCTGAGCCGCTAGACGTTACTTATTATCTCATGAGTAAAATATGCGGAATAAAGTTGTATTAATATGTACAGTAGCCAGCATACAGAAGCATGTGCTGCCTACTGTACTTTGAGTGTAAGCTTTTTGGCTTATTTAACTGAACTTAACTGAAGGTACGTGAAGACTATGCTCTTTACCACAAAAGAAAATAATAGTACTAACCCGTACAGAGAAAGGACACTCACCCCCCCGCGCTAAAATGAGTTCCCCGCCCGCCCGAGCCCCCCACGTCCCGCACCCTGCAGGCGCCGCGGGACTCTGACAGGGGTGTTCAGGGGTGTTTTATATAGCGTTTTAGTGTTTGACTTGTAATTGATATTCAGTTGTTATTCAAAAAGCAGTAGGTTGTCAAAACGCGTTTGCTGTATGGAGTGTCCGACCAGTGTCTTTAATTAACACTTTGACTGTCCATGCATTACATGTAATGCACTATTGTAGTTATCATTCTATAAATAATATCTCAACGGAATAAAGAGATGTAATAAGAAACTGAATTGGAATATATAGACGGATTATTTATCCTGGACATGTTTATAATGGACATCTGAAGAAATTACGTTGGACATTTCGTGATAGGGAAGAAAATATGCTTTGGACAGTTAAAGTGTTAAATTCAGACTGTTTTTTGCAATTTTTTTTAGTTGGTTAGTGTAAGGTGATACCCAGATCTTTGCCTCCCTGGCTCACGTTCCCCGGTGTCACCAGTAGCGCCTGGCCCTGGAACCTCTGCAGCAGCCCCACCGACACCTCAATGTCTCCTTCAATGACCACGCTCGAGTCTTCTGCTGGAGCGTTCTGCAACTTTGAGAAGACGACGTGATACACGAAAAAAAGGATACTAAAAAGCGGTTGTCTGTAAATGTCTATTACCACGCATTCGACAAGGATGAACAGCGCAAGATGACGTAGGTTTGTGTCAGTCACGTGGTCTAACGGTTAGACCTTGTTTTCTTAGACCATGGTGCCAACTAACCTGTATCGGGGAGGATATCGGTTGGCCCGCCTCTGTTGCCGCGTCGTCGTTCAACACAAGAGCTTGTTCGCACGTCTCCAAATGTTCTTCTAGCTTGGACTCTGTGTGGTATCTGTAACATTTATGTTATCTATACTAATATTACAAAAAGGAAAGGTTTGATTATTTGTTTGTTTGCATCGAATAGGCTCCGAAACTACTGAACCGATTTCAAAAAACCTCTTAATTTTGGTTGAAATGTAGCCTTGTACGTCCTGCCTTATGTTTATTCGACGCTCCTACGGTGAAGGAAAACATCGTGAGGAAAACTGCACCCATCTGCGAAAAAAATCAAGTGTTGTGTGTGTGTGAAGTTGACCAATCCGCACTGTGCCAGCGTGGTGACTAAGGCCTATATACCCTGATTTCAGGGTAGGCTCGAGCCCCTCGGTGGGGACATACATGAGCCCTTTATAGGCAAAACAACTTTATAAAATTCATTCGTTTTCGACTTTATGTTGAGTGTATAAGGTTACAATTAAGGGGCTCTACCATGCTAAGTGGCGCCCCCACCCTTTAAAAAATAATATGTCGAGAAATAATCAATTTTTTAAAAATCCGGACCACAGAATTAGATTCGGGGTGCTGTAGGATATATAGAAGCAATCACATATGTTTATTATAATTTAATATAGTTATAGATAGAAAAATTGCGAAAAGTGGCCGTTTTCAGCAATTTTCCTATCTCTAACTACAGCGAGATATAATAAATAAAGTTAATAGCTTCTATATATCCCACAGAACCCCGTCTCCAATCTTGTGGTCCAAATTTTTTAAAAATTGATTATTTTCCGAGTTATTATTTTTTAAAGGATGGGGGCGCCACTTAGCATGGTAGAGCCCCTTAAGGTGGCAATATATTACACACTCCCTTATAAAGGTTTAATGATATGAGTTGTTAACGAATGCCGTGCCTTATAGCCCAGCAGTGGGCCGTTGTACGCACGGAATATATAACACTAGAGGAAGTGGCATGTGGGCGGGGCGGGTGTGCCTAAAGTATGCGGAGCTCCGTAAACATTCAGCGTCATTCGATCGTCGTGTCGTCGACCGATCACTACGTGCGTATATATATATATCAGGTGTCTGACACTCATAGTAAAGACTGCCTAGCTAGAGGTCAGTTGGTGACACGACCGATCACTACGCGCGTTGCGCAGAATGACGCTGAATGTTCACGGAGCTCCGCAAACTTTAGGCACACCCGAACCCAACCCGCCGCGCCCACATGCCACTTCTTTTAGTGCATGGTCTAAGAAAACAAGGTCTAACCGTTAGCCCACGTGACTGACACAAGCCTAAGTCATTTTGCACTGTTCATCCTTGTCTATTACACGCATTCGACAAGGTTGAATAGGCAGTGGCAGTCAGTCACGCGTGTCAGTTACGTGGTCTAATGGTTAGACCACGTTTTCTTAGACCATGCTCAATGCTGTATACTATAGTGTATAAGAAAACTCGCTGCGCTCAGGATCATAAATCAATCATCATTATCGGAGCGGAACAGCAATATTGATCTTTCACTCGCACTTGGGAGAATGGCACAATCTTTTGTTTGAGAGTAGTCTGCAATCGACAAGAACTATCGATACATTTATTATTATTTTTTACTTTTTATTTATTTTGTATTTTATTTATATGGGCTAATTGACTTTGTATTTTATTTATATGGGCTTGTAGATACGAAATTAAAACAGTTTTTATAGGAAATAATAGATCCAACAGGAACAATATTATTTTTCCAAAAACTGTCCATTATGTCACGACACGATGAAAGTTCAAACAGTTATGATAAGAAAATCAAACGGTCTTCTCACTCTCTCTCTGCGGGAGAGAGGGGTTCCTGCTTCAGCCTTGCGGCTCTTGCGGGGGCATTCTTCGCAGGCCTCATCAGAGGACCCGGTCATGGGGGATCGGCGTGACCGATGTTGCCATCTTTGGATGGTTGAACTGTGGCCATCATTGGGTTGTGGTGCTCAGAATCTGAGATGAAGTGCTCTCCTCCTCGGCGCTTCTCGCCAGTAGAAGCTCCCTGGGGAGAGCCTTGGACCTTGTGTCTGGTGGGTGGCTATGCAGTGGGGCAATCCCGCCCACAATGATAAGAAAATAAAAATGTAACGGTACTTATACATGATTACTGTTTGTCGACTAGTCAGCCCACCAGGCGCTATCGGTGAGTCATTATTTTTATCGATAACGTGCATGCGCAAGCGCCGAGTACTCGCAACACTAAAACAGAACAATAGCTCCGATGATTTATGATCCCGAGCGCAGCGAGTTATCTTATACACTTATACTTATACACTCTTATACACTTATAGTGTTATATATTCCTTGTTGTACGCACCGTTTCCCGCAGCCTTGGCAGCGGTGCTGTTTCCACTGCCCGTGCTGCGTGACGCGGTGTCTGTAGAAGTCCCCGTAGTCTTCAAACGTCGCCGGACATTTGTCGCACTTCGACAGCCGAGCGCGCGAGTGCATGCGCAGGTGCCTGAAACATCGGCCATGCCTGGTTATCTGGAACCCATAGTGGACTAAGTACAATTTTTAATTCAACTAATTTAAATTCTGTTTTATAAATTTAAATTTCAAATTAGAATTATTAAATTACAAATTAGAAGGAATAGATTGCCGCCCCAGCAATAAGGCAGCCTGTTGAGTCTTCATCACAATCGGTTTTGGCTAGCTTCTGCCCACAGCTTCGGAGCTTTAGAAGCGAACTTTGTTACAAAAACTTCGCGCCGTTTTTTATACCAACCACCTATTTCTATTAAAAATTTAATCCAAATCCATTATATCATATAGTTATTTAGGCGTGAAAGAGGGACATAAGGAGTATGAATGGATGTATGATTGTTACTCTTTCACGCAAAAACTACTGAATGGATTTTAATGAAACTTTACAGTAATTTAGCTTATACATCAGAATAACACATAAGCTACTTTTTACCGCGGGAAAAACAGTTAACGCGGGTGGAAATATTTTTTTATAGTAGTGTGATTATAATAATAAATACCTGTTTAGCAGAGACTGCGAAGTGTAAGCGGCATGTGAGCACAACTCACATCTAAATAACCTCTCGTCCCTGTGTACAAAAAATACTTTTTACCGCGGTAAAATCTCATATGAAAACAACACATTGATTCTACATAAATTAATAAATAACACTGCCTTCAATATACGTGTTGTCAGAAATTTTCTGGTGGTAACTCGATCTATAAAACTGTACAGCCTTTGTTCTAACCATTTCCAAAATCTTTATTTTTTATTGATCAGATAAATTGATACGACCAGCTATACAATTGTAAAAAAACCATTTCTGAAAACTTCCAGATCAAAAGTTACATGGGTTGAGTTTGAGTTACCTTGATTGAAATAATAATATAGCAAGATTTTTTTTATTTTACTTTTGGGTTTTAAAAACCATGATCAGAGAAATCAAAATCCTGCCCCAAGGCACCAAGGGCGCTACTTGTTATTTATATTCTTTGTTGTCATATAATATCATACTAATATTATAAAGAGGAAAGATTAGTATTTTTGTGTGTGTCTATGTTTGTAATGAATAAACTCAAAAACTACTGCACCAATTTCAAAAATCCTTTCACCATTAGAAAGCTACATTCACCCCGAGCAACATAGGCTATATTTTACCGCGGGAAAATGCCACATTCCCACGGGAAAAACTGTTGACGCGGGCGGAGTCGCGGTGGGAAGCTAGTATGTAACATGGTCCAAGAAAACAAGGCCTTGCAATTAGACCACGTGACTGACACGAGCCTACGTCATTTTACGCTGTTCATCCTTGTCTATTACACGCATTCGACAAGGATAAATAGGCAAAATGACGTAGAAATGACGTAGGCTCGTGTCAGTCACGTGGTCTAATTGCAAGACCTTGTTTTCTTGGACTATGGTATGTAATAAAGTGGTAAAGGTAAAGCAGTCTAAATACCTGTGCGTGCGCATATGAGTCTTAAGCGCGCACGGAGTGTGGTAAGCCTTGCTGCAACCTTCCCACGAACACTTGTGTCTGTGGAAAGGAATAATTTGTTCATTGTCATCAAGATGAAGTAAAAGTGTAATATAACTTTCTTTTTGTTATGGATTAAAAGATTTTGACGACAAAAGCTATCCTGAGCATTCTAGGCATGTGTGTTTAGTTCATGGCTAGGTCTTCTTGTTTTCGTGTAGGTTGTCTGTCATCAAGTAGAAAAAAAAGCTACAAAATTTACCCTGAACATGGTCTAAGAAAACAAGGTTTAACCATTAGACCACGTGACTGACACGAGCCTACGTCATTTTGCCTATTCATCCTTGTCGAATGCGTGTAATAGACAAGGATGAACAGAGCAAAATGACGTAGGCTTGTGTCAGTCACGTGGTCTAACGGTTAGACCTTGTTTTCTTAGACCATGATCCTGAAGAATTTCGATGCTGACCCGCGATCTTCATTTATGTTCTTTCAGCATCTTTAAATCTATCCACCGGATTTTTCCCTGAAACCTTTGATAAGCAAGCAAGCACTATTAAGGATGGCAAGGCGATGATGCCACTTAGCTTTATGCTTTATCCCCTTAATATCTATACTTGTTTGTTTGTTTGCATCGCATAGGCTTCGAAACTACTCAACCGATTTCAAAATTTTTTTCACTGTAGAGAAGCTACTTGAACCCTGAGTGGCTATATTTTATTTTTTTAAATAGTGATCTTTACTTACTCTTCAATAATGTAACCCAAGGTGTAAACTAAAATATAAATAAAACTGGACTGATCGAGTTTAAATTTGGTGCACGGATGCAAATCCGTGACCCGGACGGAACTGTGTGGTAAATTAGAATAAAAACAATAAAAGCGGTTGTCTGTAAAGTCGGTTTCCAACGATAGTTGAACGTGACAACGATTGTGCCTCTTTGTCGCTCGTTCCGCGCTCTCGCTTGCACTTCAAGCCTTAAATGGAACGCCTCAGCCACGCGGTAACGCCGCATTGCGTCATGTTTTTTCGTGCGTGCAGCCGGCTTCATCGAATTATAAGACGTTGTCATGTCAAAAACAGAAACAGAAACAGACGGATAGACACTCGAGTGATCCTATAAGGGTTTGTTTTTAACTACCGACGAAAAAGAGGGGTGTTATAAGTTTGACGTGTGTGTCTGTCTGTCTGTCGGTGGCATCGTAGCTCCTAAACGGATGCTCCGATTTTGATCTAGTTTTTTTTGTTTGCAAGGTGTCACAATCGAGAGTGTTCTTAGCTATGATCCAAGAAAATATCTTCAGCCGTTTGAAGATTATCAGCTCTTTTCTAGTTGTTGAAAAGATCAAGTAACGGTTTTGTGTCGGGGGTTATTAAATTTTTTAATTTAGTGTTATTTAGGTACAGAAATCTAAAAAGGGCTTCAAGTTCTCACCGGCGCGGCTTGTGGTAGTGTTTGAGATGGTAGTCGAGGGTGACGCGGTTGCGGAAGCGCGCGCGGCAGAGGCGGCAGTGCGCAGGCGCGGGGGCGGGGGGGTGCGCGCGCGCCGCGTGCACTAGCAGCTCCGACCGCCGCTTGTACGACGCGCCGCACCGCTCGCACACCGCCGATCGCGCGCCGTGCGACTGCCGGTGACGGCGGAGGGCGTCCTGACACAACACCTCAATCACTACATAGTATAAAACAAAGTCGCTTTCTCTGTCCCTATGTCCCTATGTATGCTTAAATCTTTAAAACTACGCAACGGATTTTGATGCGGTTTTTTTTAATAGATAGTGATTCAAGAGGAAGGTTAATATGTATAATACATGCATAATATACTTAAGGATAACCCACAATAATCATTTTCCCGTGCGGAGCCGGGGCGGGTCGCTAGTTATCTATATAATAAAACTTTAGAGGTCAAATGTCTGTACATAGAGAAAAAAAATATGAAATCCGAGTCAGAAGGATGTAAAAAATGAAATAGAACATATCCAAATAATTTTCTTTTTTTTTCTCTCTCTTTCTTTTTGTACGGGCTAATTTCCGAAACTATTGGACCGATTTAAATGAAATTTTGCATGGTGGTTCTTTACATCCCTGGTCAACATCTTAGATACTTTTAATCGCGGAAAATTAAAGAGTTCCCGTGGGGTAGACAAAAATCACTACGGAACAGTCGAAAAATAATGAGGGCGTAGCCGCGGGCAGACAGCTAGTAAATAATAAGACATACATACATACATACATAAACTCACGCCTCTTTCCCGGAGGGGTAGGCAGAGACCACTTCCTTCCACTTGCTACGATCCAAACATACTTCCACTATACTAAATAATAAGATGTTTATTAATATTCCTAAGATTTACAAATGACATTTTACACCATGAAATTTAACTAGTTTTTTATCCGCAACATAGTGGTAGTTAGTACTTTTGATACTGAACAACTTTCCCTAAGAAACGTAGATTGAAATTACAAAATTAAAAATCAACTTTTCATATAAACTTCAGTTACTTGACCGACCACTTACTTTTCACTTAGCTCCTTTTTTTGTGCTATCGGTCTAGCTGCCGCTACTTATATATAGATTTCTGGCCAGGCTCTAGGTCCTTAAAGATAGGTTCTGTTTTCCTAAAGAGGTGAGCAGAATTTTAGTTAGCTTACAGGGAGCCCAAACTAAAACCACCCTTAGCAAAGTAATTGTGCTAAGATTTGGTAAGCAAACAAGATTTACCGATCTTATGTTTCATAGTAGTAACTACACCCGAATCTCTTCTTTAGTCTCTTCTACGCAACTCAAAGGGCGGACAAACTCAAACTCAAACTCAAAATATACTTTATTGCACAAAATAAAAAGAACATGTACAGTACAAGTAGAACATAAAGAGAGAAGGCAAATGGCGGCCTTATCGCTCTAAGCGATTTCTTCCAGGCAAACATTGGGTGATAGTAGCAAGCGTTTTGGAAGAATTGGACATGGGTTGTTTAAAATATTTATATTTAGGATATTTCCATACAAACTGTCTGATTAGTAAAAAGACAATTTTTATGAGAGTGTCGAATGGTTTTTAGTTCTATGAGTTCATCGTATTATTTGCGAGGGCAATCATCGACTGGATAGAGCTTACCCAAAGTTCTATTAGAATACCTACTTAAGACTTTCAATTTAAAAAAATAAATAAATAATCTTGATTATTTCAAATATGTATTTTTTTTTATTTACTATTTTACACCATACAAAATGTTTTTCTTATTCGCTAAAGGCTTACAAACAGATGTGCACAGTAACAGTTCAATAAAGACCGAGGCCTGTGCTTAGCACTAGTTACATGAATAGCCTTACATTTTAAAAGCGGTCAGTTTAGCTTAGGTATTATTAAATAATTTAAACAAGACAAAAAAGGTTTATGTAAATTAAAGTAATGAATATATCGTATCTTATTATTACTATTATTAGTAACTACTAAAACTTACTTACTTACTACTACTTACTTACTTTATTAGTTACTAAAACTAAAACATTATCGGAGTTTATTATAAACTCTATTGAAACTGCTATTATAGTCCATGACGAATTAGCCAAAAATCTATCTACAGTTTCCTTTACTTCGTCCCATAGTTCGTCATACCAGCGTGGACCAATAAAAGCTACTTAAATGCCTTCTAGCATGAACACAATGCCGCAAAACTTCTATTTATTAAACATATCGCGGTGAATGGAGTATCTTCTTCTTCGGCCTATCGTTTCCCGGCCTAGCGCCAGGGTCCGCTTTCCTACTCAATCTCCTCCACTTTGCCCGGTCGTCGGCATCCTCTGGTATGGTATTGTTCTCTTTCAAATCTAATTTCACGACAGCAGCAGTTTTTTAAACAGTTTATTATGAAAACAATAAAATTTACATTTTAAGTGAGTGATTGCAGTAAATCGAGTAATTTTGTGAAAAATCATCAAATTGTCAGTTGTAATCAAAAATTTACATCGAAATCCTTATTCCTAAATAGTTTTATGGGATAACAAATAATCACGATAAAATTTATCATTGAATGACCAGCCACAAACCAAGAACTATGTAAGCTCAATAGCAGCAGCTGCTCGGTTCCTCCTCTGCTGCATATAACTCCTCCAGAGCTGCCTCGAGGCTCTGTTAAACAGCAGGACCACCGTCGCGGGCACGAACCGAATGTACTATGTAAGCTCAATAGCAGCAGCTGCTCGGTTCCTCCTCTGCTGCATATAACTCCTCCAGAGCTGCCTCGAGGCTCTGTTAAACAGCAGGACCACCGTCGCGGGCACGAACCGAATGTACTATGTAAGCTCAATAGCAGCAGCTGCTCGGTTCCTCCTCTGCTGCATATAACTCCTCCAGAGCTGCCTCGAGGCTCTGTTAAACAGCAGGACCACCGTCGCGGGCACGAACCGAATGTACTATGTAAGCTCAATAGCAGCAGCTGCTCGGTTCCTCCTCTGCTGCATATAACTCCTCCAGAGCTGCCTCGAGGCTCTGTTAAACAGCAGGACCACCGTCGCGGGCACGAACCGAATGTACTATGTAAGCTCAATAGCAGCAGCTGCTCGGTTCCTCCTCTGCTGCATATAACTCCTCCAGAGCTGCCTCGAGGCTCTGTTAAACAGCAGGACCACCGTCGCGGGCACGAACCGAATGTACTATGTAAGCTCAATAGCAGCAGCTGCTCGGTTCCTCCTCTGCTGCATATAACTCCTCCAGAGCTGCCTCGAGGCTCTGTTAAACAGCAGCACCACCGTCGCGGGCACGAACCGAATGTACTATGTAAGCTCAATAGCAGCAGCTGCTCGGTTCCTCCTCTGCTGCATATAACTCCTCCAGAGCTGCCTCGAGGCTCTGTTAAACAGCAGGACCACCGTCGCGGGCACGAACCGAATGTACTATGTAAGCTCAATAGCAGCAGCTGCTCGGTTCCTCCTCTGCTGCATATAACTCCTCCAGAGCTGCCTCGAGGCTCTGTTAAACAGCAGGACCACCGTCGCGGGCACGAACCGAATGTACTATGTAAGCTCAATAGCAGCAGCTGCTCGGTTCCTCCTCTGCTGCATATAACTCCTCCAGAGCTGCCTCGAGGCTCTGTTAAACAGCAGGACCACCGTCGCGGGCACGAACCGAATGTACTATGTAAGCTCAATAGCAGCAGCTGCTCGGTTCCTCCTCTGCTGCATATAACTCCTCCAGAGCTGCCTCGAGGCTCTGTTAAACAGCAGGACCACCGTCGCGGGCAAGAACCGAACAACGAAAATAAAATATACACATAAAAATAGTGGAAAGAGTTCAAAAGAGTCGTCTGAATTTATATTAAAAATTAAATACGCCAGGAAAACGTACTGCACTCCTGCAAATATTTGACATACAAAGCTAGCCCCTACCAGTGCTATAACATGATTGCACCTTCTCTGCGACACTCGTTCACCACAACACATCACTTTGACACATATTATAGTAAACAAAATGGTATTTACAATTACCAAGCATGTTATAAAACAGAAATCACTAAAATAAAAAATAATTTCCCCGAGATATTCGGATAAAATTATCATTAATTTAATAAGCCCGAACAAACTAAAAGAGAATAGTGTCGCGATTCTTTTCTCATAACTGTATCTTCCTGTGTGCGTGCGCACCAACTTCATATACGCCACGACTGTGCCACACAATGACCAACACAACGACAATACAAGAAGATCATGAAAAAGTTCACGGCTCTGGAAATATTCAGGAAGTGAGTAGTACAATATCGGATATAATCTAAGAAGTACGGTTAAAAATAGGTCATATATCATGGCAGCGGTTCCGGTAGTGATTTCGTTAATGCTGATGAACACTTGCAGAGTCCTCCAGTTGCGCAGGAGTGCCCATGTCGTCAACAGCGCAACCACGCACACCGCAGATACGAAGACGCCGATATCGGTAAATAATTCAAATAAATATACCATATAAATAATGACACAGTTTTGGCGGGAATTGTGTTCTTCACAGTCATCATCATAATCATAATACATTGTATATTATAACGTGCACAATACAAACGTTATTTATTTTACAACTCCACTGGACAAATCTTGCAACTTATCAATTCACCGTTCCCCTATTGGTGGATTTATTTCATAGTGACAATGCATGTGATGTGGTCGGACAATAGAGTTCCAAGGAGGCTGTTAATTAATACTCTTCAAATGAACAATATGTCTTTATATGTCTTGATGTGTTTAGGTTTCTTAAGTTGTGTCCGAGGTTTAATGAATTGCTGATTCATTAAACGTAAGTCGTCGACTGTTTGTGGAAATATTTTGATGGTTTTTTGCGATGGTTTTTTGTCATCAAAAAGTTGAACTTATCTTGGGTGGTACTGTAAGCTAATATCTCAATTTTTTTGTATACAAACAGAACAGAGCAGCTCAAATGTTGGTAGTAATATGTAGTAACTGTAACTTTTAACTGGTGTAGTTTTACATACCATAGTAACTGATTTTCATAATAAAGATAATTATAATGAGCTCGTTTATATTTATAGTGTTCCTAACTTAATGAGGAAAAAACTCAAATAAAAACCTAAAAATACAACTCAGATGCTTTCGATTTTGTTACAAAATTTATTTAGCTGTCCGCTCGCGGGTACGCCCGCGTTGTATTTTGACATTTCCGTGGCGTTCCCGTAGGAATGAGATATTTTCCCGCGGTAAAAACTATCTAAGATGTTGACCAGTGATATAAAGGTACCACCATACAAAATTTGATCCAAATCGGTCCAACAGTTTCAGAGATTACAAACAGATAAAAAGAGAAATTTTTTTTTTCAAATAAATTGGATTTGTTCTATATCACTTCTTACACTTACACTTACTATGAAAAACTATAAAGGCGTGCGGAGCCGCGGCGGGAAGTTAGTAATAAATATCCAAAAAACGAACTTAAAATCCCTATTCCCCACTAATATTATAAATGCGAAAGTAACTCTGTCTGTCTGTCTGTTACGCTTTCACGCCAAAACCACTGAACCGATTTTGATGAAATTTGGTATGGAGATAGAATAGACCTTGGGGACGGACATAGGCTACTTTTTACCTCGGGAAAATACCTCATTCCCACGGGAATGAGTGTAAGCGCGGGTGGTGCCGTGGGGCGGAAACTTGATTGAAACTTGGGTTCACCAATCTGACCTTGAGGTATGATAAAATAGACCTTGGAGATGGATATAAGCTACCTTTTACCGCAGGAAAACTCCTCATTCCCAGGGAAAAATGGCAGCGCAAGTGGAAATTTTTGACGAAACTTAGTACAGATATAGAATAGACCCTGGGCATGTATAAAGGTCCACCGTTTACCGCGAGAAAATCATTTTCCCCACGGGAAAAATTGTAGTACAGGTGAAAAGTTTTGATGAAGATTGGTATCTATAGATTTGACCTTAGAGTAGAATATAGACTACCTCTTACCGCGGGAAAATACCTTATTCCCACGGGAAAAAGGTAAGTCTCGCGGGAAGTATTGGTGAAACTTGGTACAGAGATATAATAGACTAGCTGCCCGCCCGCGGCTACGCTCGCGTTGGTTTTTGACTTTTCCCTGTACCATTTCTATCTCTGTACCAAATGTAATTAAAACTTTTCGCCCACTGTACCATTTTTCCCAAAACTATCTAAGACGTTGACCGAAGATATACGGTATCGCCATGCAAAATTTCATTCAAATTCAGTCCAACAGTTTCGGAGATTAGCCCGTACAAACAGACAAACTGAGAAACAAAAAATATTGAAAAATACGGGATATGTTCTATTCTATATCATTTCTTCCATCCCCCTGGCTCGGTTTTTAGCATTTTTTTCTATGTACAGATTTTCGACCTCTACAGTTTTACATGTTTACTAGCGACCCGCCCCGGCTCCGCACGGGAGAATGCTTATTGTGGGTTATCCTTAAGTATATTATGCATGTATTATACATATACACCTTCCTCTTGAATCACTCTATCTATTAAAAAACCGCATCAAAATCCGTTGCGTAGTTTTAAAGATTTAAGCATACACCATATGTATACAAACGTTGTTACAAGTGTATGTGTGTAATTTATCATAGGGACAGAGAAAGCGACTTTGTTTTATAGTATGTAGTGATGTTTGTTGAATTTATTTGTTCTGTTAGTTCTAAGCGGTCTGATGATCCCATGAAAGGTGCTCGATTGCTTGTTACAACGTTTTTATTTTTCCTATTCTAATAAATCCGTCGAACCAATTGCATAGTATATCATATTATTGACAAAGCTCCACGTTGTATGCTATAATTGATACCGAAAAGATTACTTTAATGATTTGTTGAATAAAATTTGATAAAATTAATTGACAATTAGCTTGTTTTCATTAGTATACTCGGAAATAACGTAATAATTACGATAAATTAAATAACCAAAATTAATGACTTTCAGCACTGATTTTATTAGAATAGTTATTTTTTTTACGTATTTGTTAATTATTACTTTTAGGTTCCGAATGCATGATTATTATTATGATTATGATTATTTAGTCGCCTTTTACTTACCACACAAGGACTTGCGTAACGAATCTTCAGAAGCACACAAATTAAATCAAATGATTCAGACTAGCCAGGGTATTGGTAGTACGCCTGCCTTCGAAACACAGGATCGAGGGTTCGAGTCCCGCCCAGGGCGAACGTTTCAGATAAAACACCCCCGAACTCCACCGGCGGAGTCCCGCGGCGACTGCGGGGTGCGGGGCGTGGGGCGCTATATCGGGCGGGGAACTCATTTTGGCGCGGGGGGATGAGTGTCCTTTCTGTACGGGTTAGTACTATTATTTTCTTCTGTAACGATACCTTATTTTTTCCCGACGTTTCGGCGGGTTGCACCTGACGTGGTCGCGAGCTGATCAGCTGACTGAAATCTGCAATGTGGATGTATCTGTCTGTGTGTGTGTGCATTTGTATTGATTTTTGGAAAGCCTGTGTGTATGCCGTACCTGGTTCTTCCCGACGAACTGGCATCCTGCGTGGCGGCACACGAAGGGGTTCACGCCCAGGTGGGTCCGGTGGTGGCGGATCAGCTGGGTCTTGCTCACGGAGCGCTTGCATGCCTCGCACTTGAACGGCCGCTGGAATACCACAACTCATTAATATTATTGAGCGATGGAAAGGGCTATGCTTGGAGTTTCCTTGCGTGATCGAATCAGGAATGATGAGATCCGCAGGCGAACCAGATTCACCGACATAGCCCGAAGAATCGCTAATGGGTAAAAGGTAGCCTATATTTTATTCTTCTAGCTATATTCTTGTATAGTTTCATTTCAATCCATTCAATAGTTTTCGCGTGAAAGAGTAACAAACTTCCATACATACCTATACCTATATATATGTCGTCGACAAAATGTAGAACTCGTCATTTTAAAGAAATACCTAAATTTCGTAGAAAAAACTGTTTGCGAAGGCTTCGCCTGCTAGTAATGAAAGAATGTATTTTTTCGTTTCAAAACTGGCTACGCATCAAGTTCATTCTAAATGCCTAAGCCTGACTAGAAAAATAAAAAAACACAATCAATTTACAGAGCCAATTGTACCTACCAATCTTGGCACCCAACATCCAGTACCTACCTATTAATAGGAAAGTTAATTGGTTTGAAAATATATTTTGTATGTTATGTCTGTCATTTACCTGCAGTTTGGTGTAAGGAGTGAGGTTGGAGCCTTCATAGTGGACACTGACGTGGGTGCCGACCTCTTCTGCGGTGGAAAATGAAGTCAGGCAAATCTGGCAGGTCAAGTGCTTGCGAGGCGCGGTCCTGACCCTCGCTGTAACATTGCATCATCAAATCAAATATATTTATTTGTGATACACAGGTTATTTAGGGTGATAGTCGACCCGGCGCACTCCGCGCCAGAGCTCAGAGAGAATGTACCTACGCCCGCCCGCCCGCTTGATTGATTAATTGAACCCTTCAATCCTCAACCTAACCAAACCTACTCAACTTTTTTAACCCTTTGAATCCAAAATAACATTTTTAATTGCAGAGGGCATATAGGGCCAATTAGTTGTATATGTATCTCAAAAGAAAAGTAAGTAAGCACTTAAGAAGTACAAGTAAACAAATTTTCACTTACCCATCATATTGATATTTTCATGTTCCGTAGAATAATATTTTTCACTGGCATAACCTGGTTCACTATCCGGAATAGCGTCATCCTCATTGTCTGCTTTCACTAGAGACATTTCTCCATTGTCTTCCATTTCAAGTCGCAAGTCTGGCTTTAACACCGACTTGCATTTCTTTACAAAAGGTTCTTGGGTAATACCTGGCTTTTCTGAAAAAAAGTTTCTTTTGCCGTTTATTTTTTGAACACTTACATCTATACCAGTGTATTTTCGATTGCATCATGAACTAATTCAAAGGTTTAGTGTGAAGGCTCTGTGGTTGAGTGGTCTAAAGCTCGCCTGACATCATACTAATATTATAAAGAGGTAAGATTTGTATTTTAGTGAGTATGTTTGTAATGAATAAACTCAAAAACTACTGAACTGATTTCAAAAATTCTTTTACCATTAGAAAGTTACATTCACTGTGAGTAACATAAACTGGAGTTAAGCAACATTTTTCACACGAAGATAGATGGAGGCCTGGAGAGCGACATTGGCTACTTTTTAATGAGTAAAAATATCTCATTCCCACGGGTAAACTTGTTAGCGCGGGCGGAGCCGCGGCGGAAAGCTAGTAATAGATAAACTTCACTACATAGTATAAAATAAAGTCGCTTTCTCTGTCCCTATGTCCCTCCCTTTGTACGCTTAAATCTTTAAAACTACGCAACGGATTTTGATGCGGTTTTTTTTAATAGATAGAGTGATTCAAGAGGAAGGTTTATATGTATAATACATGCATAATATACTGAAGGATAACCCACAATAACCATTTTCCCGTGCGGAGCCGGGGCGGGTCGCTAGTGTTTTATAAGTAAGTAAGTAATACAAACCTTGAGAAATATCTTCATCTACTGTTTCAAGCTGGCTGCCAGCACTCACAAGCAGAGCATTGGTCTTGGTAACCATATCGCGCAGCTCACAGTTCTGCTCCACTATGTACCGGCATCTGTGGCAGATTCTGGTTGGGAACCCATCGTGTTGTTGTATCTAGAAAGAAAATAATCTTCATCATCTTTGTGTTGATTACAGGGAACTACAAGATTTTCTGAATGATCCTCCTTTCCATCAGATTTTCCTAATTAGTTTAATCTTTTTGGGAAATTATAAATATGAGGGCGATCCACGTTCCGGGTTGTTCTTGGCGCAAAGGTTGTCCATTGCGATACAGCGCGGGAACGCAGCTAGCGTACTGGGCACCTTTGCGCCCAGGGCAACCAGGAGCGACCATTTGTAAATATTATGTATAATATGTAAATAATGTCAATGTAAATTTGTTTCTTTAAATAGGTTAAGATTAAATATTGTAAATGTACAAGATATTGTAAAACGATAAATAAATTTCCCTATAATAAGAAGTTGGGAAAAGTTTAAAAACTTACTTCCAAACCGGTAGCACGAAGCACCAAATCTTTAAGAGCGTTTCCCTTGTTATTCTCAAACAAATCCGACATGGCTCCTGTTGTGAATAAGCACAAACGGCAGATCTTTTCATAATCAACCAAAATTATCACATTTTCATTCATTTTTGTAAAATTATGCGAAAAATACATGCAAAATCAACCAAGGTTTTCACTTTTTTTTTTTTTTTTTTAGTTTCTTTCTCCCCTATGGCACAGTATATATAGTATGTACTACGTTAGGGGAAAGGCAAAGGGATCTAAGCCCATTCAGCCTAGTCTTAGTAGTTTCTTGCATTATCCAAGTTTAATATCTTCATCTTCAGTCATTATTTCTTCAGTTTCATTTCGTCGTCTTTAGTCATTTCTTGCATATTATCCAAGTTTAATGTCTTCATCTTCAGTCATTATTTCTTCAGTTTCATTTCGTCTTCTTTACTAAAAAAAAAAAAGGAGCTCCACTCTCGTCAGTCTCGTCTCGTCTCGGCCGGCGCGCCGCCGCCGCCGCTATACGTACGTACGTAATTTGTGCCATTAATTATAACCTCAAAGGGAGTTTTACGCGGGAATCGAGAGGAAATGGCGGGTTCATTGTTTCGTCATTTTTAAAATTAGTTTTTCATGGTAATTGTGGTGTTAATATGGTGGAATTAGTGCGATATTGGGGCTAATTCGGTATTGCACCCGCCTTATCTTAATTCAATATTTAAGATTATGGCTTCTGTCAGTGTGACAATTCTGCCAGTGTCAGGGTTGGAGAATACACGTTGTTTATCATAAAATAATAAGGTTTCGTTTTGCCAAATGGTCGGTAGCGGAAGCACAATCTAAAACAAAAAAGACGACACAAATTTAGTACCAACCCACATAATATTAGAATAAATTTAAATAGATAAAATAATAGGGAGAAATCATAATTTAATTTTATATCTCTCAATATATTTTAGCAAGATAAATATAACAGGTTTATCCAAGGAAGAAAGAACACAATCCATATTAAAAGGTCGGGGGAAAGAGTAAGGGAGAATATCGTACAAAGAGACTGGGAATCTTTTACATTCAAGAAAGATATGGTCTATAGATCCTTCGTCAAGACCACATTCGCACAATGAGTGGTCCCGGACCCTTATTTTAAATAAAAAACGAGGGTTGCAGTTATGACCAAGTCGCAATCGAATCACGGTCGAAATCGAGAATTTACAGAAGCTACGAAAAGAGGAGAACCAGGATTTGGTAGGGATGAATGGTTGTAAATTGCCGTAGTGTTTGCCTTTCGTGCTGCGAGAACGATCCCAATCTTCAGACCAGTGATCCTTCAAATCCTTATTAGCAAGAGAACGTAAATCTATAGAGAAGCAGTTGTTGTAGTTCTCTGTGCCATTACGGACCGACCATTTTGCACATAAATCAGCCTGCTCATTACCAGAAATACCAGAATGACCCGGAATCCAGGCAAGAGCTATTTCTATTCCTGCTGAATGACACTTGAATAGGAGGTCTCGAGTTTTTAGGTTAATTGGATGAACACCCTTAGAACGGAGAGGGAATTTAGATATATCCTCAAGACAGCTGAGACTGTCAGAAAAAATAATAGACTTATTAAGATTATGGGATTCTACAAGGGACACTGCTTCGAAAATAGCAATAGCTTCACCGGAAAAAACAGAAATATTAGAAGAACATTTAAAACTTAAAACAATGTTCATCTTAGGAACCCAGACTGCAGATCCAACCGGATCATGATCTGATATTTTTGAAGCATCTGTGAAAATGGTCAACCAATCAGGAAATTTATCACTAAGAATTTGATTGAACCGAGAATTAGCTCCAGGGTCATCTTTAGAAATGCCAAAATAAGTTATAATATTGGGCCTGAAAACAAGGGCGTGATAAGGAATAGAAAATAAAGGGTTACCTGGGAATTGGAAAACAGGGGATGCAGTAGAAAACTTTTGATAACTTTTATATAGACAAGGGGAAACTTTATGGGACCAATATGACGAAGATGGAATTAAATTAGAAAGATGATAAAGTGAGGTAAGGAGAGGATGATGGGAATTTTGTGCTATTTTAAAGAAAAACCTGTCACTAAGAAACTGCCTACGAAGAAAAAGTGGGGGGTCTAGACATTCTACCTGAAGCGCTTTTGTGGGGGATGACTTCATGGCTCCGCAAACAATGCGAAGACATTTAGCCTGGAGTTTGTCCCAACAGCTTAACGCAGATTTATTACAAGGCTCTAGTAAGAAGGATGCATAATCAAAGTGACTCCGAATGGTCGCATTGTAAAGGAGTTTTTGAGTATAGGGGTGTGCACCCCACCACACTCCCGAAAGAGCTCTTAAAATGTTAACACCACGCTCACACTTTTCTTTGATGTAGTTTAGATGGACAGTGCCAGATAAACGAGCATCAAGGTGAACTCCTAAAAATTTAACAGAGTTATTAACTTTAATAATTTCGTTATCCAAGACGATATCAATATCCGGAATCGATCTCTTCCTAGAAAAAACGACTACGGAGCTTTTGGGGACCGACAAAGACAACCCGTGATCCTCAAGCCAAATATGAAGATTCTGAATAGCACAATTTAAACGGATAGAACAATCGGAGATAGAATCTGACGAATAATATAACGCAATATCGTCAGCGTATTGTAAGATGTTGCAATCTAAAGAACAACTCGAATCAAGATCAGCAGTGTATAAGCTATAAAGCAGGGGACTTAAAACAGAGCCCTGGGGCAAACCTTTCCAAATAGTTCTAGGGGGCAACATGGTACCTTGTACTCGGACGGAAATAGACCGACCCGAAAAAAAATTAAAAATGAAATTTATCATCCTCGCAGGAAGACTCAGCTGTTGCATTTTATGCCTGAGTAGTGGGAGGAGAACACCATCATAGGCAGATGAGACGTCTAGAAAAACGCCAACAAGATATTGCCCCTAGTGAAGGCAAGTCGAATTTCCGAAGTAAGAATGCTTAGGCTGTCCATTGTGCTCATTCCTTTCCTAAACCCAAATTGTGACTTGGATAATACATTTTTATTTTCAAGAATCCACTCTAGTCTATTTTTAATTAAGTGCTCCATGATTTTAGCAAGAACTGACGATAAAGCAATAGGCCTATATGAGCTTGGGTCCTTAGGGTCTTTACCGGGTTTGAGGATGGGGATGATTATTTGGATTTTCCAGGAGTCAGGGACTTGTCCAGTTTCATAAATTTTGTTGATAATTGAGAGAAGAACTAATTTGGAAGAATCTGAACATTTTTTCAAAAAAGAATAAGGAATGCCATCAATGCCAGGAGAAGAATCGCGGAGATGATCCAACACAGAGGACAACTCGTCCATTGTAAAGGGTTCGTCCATGCGATCGTAGGAGGGGGGAGGACTGGAAGAGGAAGGAATGCTATTTTCAGACGGAACAAAAGACGGAGCTAGTTTATCCAAAAAATCGTTAAGCCAGACTGAAGGGTCATTAAAAGTAGGATTACGGTCTACAAAGGAACCACGAAAATTTTTGAAACTTTTCCAAACAAGTGAGGAAGGGACACGAGGAGATAAACTTTCACAAAATCTAGACCAACCATTTCGTTTCTTCTTAGATAACTCCTTTTTGGATTCAGCATTCACTTTTTGAAATGAGATAAAATTCTCCATAGAGGGACTATCCAGAAAAATTTCCTCCATTTCATCACGTCTGTGAATGATATCAGTGCATTCCGAGTCCCACCATGGGGGAGAAGGGATAAGATCCTTAGGGGATTTTTTTATAGGAATGGATTTATTGGCTGAATCTATTAGAACCGAAATAAACTGATCATATAATTCTAGAAAGTTGACAGTGGAAACCTCAGGAAATAAGTCTGTTTCAGTTGAGACATGTTGACGAAATACATCCCATTTAGCTTTGGAAAGGCGGTACTTTAGAAGAGGGGGGATGGATACAGGAGAGACGGAGATACAGTTTTCAAGAGAGATAAGGATAGGGAGATGGTCACTGCCACGGGAAAGAGAAAGGACTTCCCAAGTAGATTTGGAGGCTAGATTAGGGGGCATGAGAGAAAGATCTACACAACTAGGGTTCTGACCTGGGGCAGTTCTCCTAGTAGGACTGCCATCATTTAATAAAACTAAATTATTATTATCAAAAAGATCGATAAGAAATGAAGAATGAGAACAACTTTGGATAGAACCCCACATAGGGTGATGGCAATTAAAATCCCCTAGGAGAACTAAGGGAGAAGGAAGGGATAGAAGAATGGAGTCCAGCTCAGAAATGATATTTGAATTAGGGTAAGGAATGTAGACTGAAACAAAAGTAATATTTAAAACACTGACAGCTACTATATTGAAAGATGGAGAATGAGGAGGGATAGGAAGAAGAGAATAAATAGAAGAATGTTTAACTAAAAGTGCACAACCATCAAATCCACTAATATGGTCATCGCGGAGACACGAATACCCAGGCACCCGAAACCGAGAACCCGAAGTTAACCATGTCTCCGAGATAGCCAGGATAAGAGGTTTGTGAGTATTAATTAAAGATATAATTTCAAACTTTTTATGACGAATACTCTTGCAGTTCCATTGCAGTAGAACAGTCGCCATTTTTGTTGCAAGAAAGAGAAAATTTACTAAGTTTTTCAGAAACATTGTTCGGTAGGGAAATATTATGTTTGGTAATAATTTCAATCAAAGAGGACAGGAGTTGGATGATATCAGTCAGTTGAGAGCTTGGACTAGAAGTATTAGAGTGAATGAGGGCACAACCATTTGGTTGAGAAGATTTAGGGGAGCTTGTTAAAAAGGCATGAGCTTCCTTGTCATAACCCTTACTAAGAGTAGGAGGGGAACGGGGGTTGGAAACAACTGTTTTCCGATAGGAGAGGGAAGGAGAAGGGATCAGTGGACTTGTCATTTCATAAATGGGAGTAAGTGGACTCATAGGGGGACGAGTGGGAGTAGAGACACTACTGTATGAACGAGCAGGGCTGTGGGAACCGACTGAATCAGCATAAGTACGACGGACAGGGCGGTACCGGAGTGACGCTTCATGGTACGGAATATTTTCCTCAGACATAACCATTTTGATGGATTTTTGTCGTGAATGTTCAGGACATTTCTTTGAATCAGTTGCAAAATGGCGACCAGAGCAGAATAAACAAGTAGCGTTATCCTCAGCCACTGAGCAAGAAGAACCTTGATGGGGTTGTGAGCATTTGAAGCATCTAGGCTTCGAACGACATTTAGCTTGAATGTGACCAAAGTTACAGCAATTATTACACTGAATTGTGGGTAAGGTATATAAGCCGACTGGGAGGGAGGTGTAGCAGCAGAAAACTTTCTCAGGTAAGATTTGGCCAAGGAAAGTGACAACTACGGTTTGAGTGGGAACCCATTCAGTCTTACCATTTGAAACCGTTTTCCTGTTGAGGCGCCTTGCTTTAATAGCAGTAATGGAGTTAGGACATTCAATGTTATTTATCAATTCCTCCATGGACCAATCAATTGGAATAAACTTTATTACACCCATGCGTGTGATGTGGAATGCTGGAATCGAAGCTGAAAAGTTATATTCTTCAAGTAGAGTGCTGTCAAGAAAAGAATTTGCATATGAAGCATTCTCGAACTCAACAACGACCCGATTGCGACCGGCAGACTTAATACCTTCTCTAAGTATTCCAGGGACTTTGTTCTTGTATATAATCTGGGCAAATTTCAACAATTTTATTGTGAGGCCTTCTGCTGGGTCTTGCTCCAAGCGAGACACGTGAACAATAAAAGGAGCTTTATCCGATTCACCATATTTCAGTTTTGATTCACGAAATTCCGGTAAAATATATGTGTGTTGAACTGAAGCAGTAGGAGGAGATGAATTGTCACGCTTTGATTGAGGACTGTCCACTTTTCCTTGAACACGTTTAACAGCTTTTATAACCCTTTTAACGTCACCTGAAACAGTTTCCATTTCAATGTCCAGTATTGATGAATTCCCCCCACCCCCATCTGGGGGCTCGTCAGTATCCATCACCAAAAAGAGTTAAAAGATTAATCTATACACTAAAATACTTACTAAAACACAAAGAACAACACAAGACAACACAGTATAATACAAAATGTTAGTTTAATATACTATATTAGAACAAAAACGCCCAATTTAGATAACGCGCACGTGTAGTAACCAATACCACAGACGGCCGAATCCGCCTTATCTTAACTAATTTTAGTTCATTTTTGACAGGACTTAACAAATCTTGACACGATTAACGTTCGGATACACATTATCTCACTCTGTGCACGCTCCTGCAATGTTTTTTTTGAACAGAAAGGCAAAGGTATAAAGTCATGCAACCTTAATCCGCGATAAAGTGAACGTTATGGCTGGTTTACACGTATTAAGTGACGAAGTAATTAACTAAATTTTAACTTGATTTTAACTTAATTCTTGCGTGTAAACAACCACTTAAGAGCTCTTTAGTCACAAGTGGTAAGTAAACGATTTAGTGGTTAAGTGAACAAGTGAAATAGAATCTAGTCTATTTTTGATTAAGTAGCCGCGCCTCCCGCACCGCTTGCATTCCCCGGTAGGCGTGGCTTTCTACTAAACTGTCATTTAGTTACGTGTGAACTCAACAATTTAGTGAAGTACTTAAGTAGTACAGTGAACTAAAGAGTGCATAAGTTAGACAAGCGTGTAAACGATCGGTTACTTAAAATTAAGTTAATTTTAACTAAAAATTTAGTTAACTACTTAACAACTTAATACGTGTAAACCCCGAGTGTAAACCAGCCATTAGTGAATCGAACGCACGCGCAACGAAACGCAACTTAGTATGTGTTACGTTCCGTTTTAGTTTCGGAAATTAGATATTTATATTTTTTCTGCGTATAACAAATACGAAATAGCAAAATAGAACTTATGGTCGATTTGTTGTACAGTAAGCAGCACATGCGGCTGGACATTATGACCTTGAGAGCGCCCGTATTCCGTAGCGGTAGGGGTGAATTTCGTAGTGCAAGTGTCCAAGAGTGCTGGCTTCTGTACGTACTGTTTAGTGAAGGTTAAGCAGGGCCAACGCGATTGCGATTCTGTTCCTTATTCGATGGACATAAGAAAGGTGCAAAATCCAAAGTTATCTGCTTAGCATGCTCTTGCTTGTACGATTTATGGAGTTTTTAGCTGAAAGTCTCGACCGACCCCGCTGACCTGACTGAGGATGAGCTATTCAGTAAATATTTAGGATTAACAAAAGAAGATTGGCTGAAGCAACTCATCACAATTTAATTTTTTCCCTATTTCCTAGTTTGTTAACCTCAAAACTTACAAAATATATTAAGTCTACACCTAAAAAAACTGAACTAAATTATGGCCATTTTAAGTTCAAAACACCTAAAAATGACAGATAACGAACTAAAAATGACAGATGAATGGTCGTTCCCGAATAGCTAAATGGCGTTAGTTCAACTTATTTTTAGTCCTGTCAGATTCCATACAAAATTAAGTTAAGTCGTGCGTTCCGAATAGCTAAATGTGTCATCTGACACATCTTAACTAAATTTTAGTTAAATTTTAGTTAAGATTAGTGCATTGGCCAACACCGAATCGACACCAATGTGCCATTAAAGAAGAACTATTCAATGAAAGTGAGAAATAATGAGTGGTTAGCTGTTTCTGGTTTGATACCCCGCGTTAAACTTCAGTATCATTGGAATGTAAGAACCACCCTTGCATTTCAATGATCCCGTAACAAGAAATGAAACTACTGAAGACGTTTAACATGGAGCTCTATTTCTCAAACGTTCGTGTCGCTCAGATCGCTCGATTTCTACTGATTTACGCTCATCTAACGAAAAACGGCATTTTTGGATCGTTCGATTGCAACGAGTGGGCACAAGCACTCGTTGCAGCAAGCGAGTGATAGATTAAACGCCAAGCAATAACGTCTATATTCCAACAATGACGTTCTCGCTCGATTGACATTCGGATCACACACTCACACACACCCTCGACATGAAAGAGACGCCTATACGATCGACACGGGAGTGTGAGCGAGAGCGACAATCCGCAAAGAGTGAGCGACCATAGATTTACGTTCCGTTTTAGTTTCGGAAAGTACCGGTTTTTGTTTTATCTGCGTAAAATGAACAAAACACCATATCGAAGACGAGTGACTCAGAAATACGGAAAAACAGCGTCCTACGACTTGGAAGTCGACTGTGACTTATGTCGCATACGCTTACGCTTAGTCATACGAACGTTTCAGAAATAGAGCTCATGGATGCAAGAAATGACTGAAGACGACGAAATGAAACTGAAGAAATAATGATTGAACATGAAGACATTTAACTTGGATAATGCGAGAAACTACTAAAGACTAGGCTGTATGGGCTTAGATCCCTTTGCCTTTCCCATAAGGGAGAAAAAAAAAAAAAAAAAAAATATAACCTCAAAGTTTTGTTTTTGTTGTTCGTGTCTCGTGTTGTTTTTTACGCGGGAATCGAGAGGAAATGGCGGGTTCATTGTTTCGTCCTTTTTAAAATTAGTTTTTCATGGTAATTGTGGTGTTAATATGGTGGAATTAGTGCGATAATGTGCCGTTAAAGAAGAACTATTCAATGAAAGTGAGAAATAATGAGTGGTTAGCTGTTTCTGGTTTGATACCCCGCGTTAAACTTCAGTATCATTGGAATGTAAGAACCACCCTTGCATTCCAATGATCCCGTAACAAGAAATGAAACTACTGAAGATTGAAGACATAGATGCAAGAAATGACTAAAGACGACGAAATGAAACTGAAGAAATAATGACTGAAGATGAAATGAAGACATTAAACTTGGATAATGCAAGAAACTACTAAAGACTAGGCTGTATGGGCTTAGATCCCTTTGCCTTTCCCATAAGGGAGAAAGAAACTAAAAAAAAAAAAACGTGTCTCGTGTAGAGGTGTGTCGTCGACACTTTTTCCGTCGACGAAACGAAACCGTAGACTTCCATCCGTCGACTAGTCGATTAACTAGTTAAATCTATGGACGTAGTTGACGTATAACGTGCGAACAACTAATACCTAGACTTACGTAAATGGTGTTAATAGTAGCATCGTCGCGCCAACGGCAATGTCTAGTTGAACTAATCTAGAACTAATCTAGCTTTTCCACTAGTTTGGTCCTTTTCAAAATGGTGCCACAATTCACTGGTATTGCGCCCCGACATTTTTAAACTTTTGGTTTAACGTAAATCACCTACCTAAGTTCCTAATTATTTACTTAAGTCAATATTTACACTTTTATCACACTATATTACCCATATTCACAAACAAAATGTTAAACACACAATAACAACACTATACACTCTTATACTGAAAAGAAAAAACTTGCAATAAATCAAAAGCAAACGACCAATTTATATTGTACAAGTTTGTGTAACTCGTTCATTAAACACTTCGACTCCCGAATTTTGCCGCTTACGATCGACGGTCTCGACGAATGGACTGAACACTCGACTAAATAACGTTGTCACCAGTTCGCGGGACTCTACTTTCGATTTTAGTCGTCTTTAAATTCTACTAGTTGACGAGTAGACGGTGGACGGTCGTTTCGTTACCAGTTGATCAACGTTGATTTTGACTAGTTCGTTGAATCGACGCCCATCTCTAGTCTCGTGTTAAGGTTATGTTTATCAACGTGTAATTTTGTGCAAATTTTTTAATAGGTCCACAATACCATGACGGAAAACGTGATAAAAGTAGGCAATTACATCGTTATACAGAAACAAAGTTACAAAAAGCTACACAAGTTCAATAAATCGAATTCTTCGGTGTCCTTAGGACGCGACAGTGTAAATTTAGATGGAATCGAAGGGTGTCCTTACTTCTCTGTGTTTCGGATGGTTCCGAAAAGTAAAAAAGGAAAGGAATACGGACTAGAATTGACTGATGAAGCTACGGTGCTGAAAGATGAGATAGATATTAAAGTTTCTGGTACGGACAACAGAAATATAGTAGATGATGGTCGCTCACAAAATCTGAGTGCTGCTGAAATTGCTGAATTAGCAAACGACGCTACAAAGGCATCTGATATAGTGGAAACATTAATATTTAATTCTAGTACTTTTCACAATAAAACTGAATATTCACAAGAAAAATATTTAAAGAAAAAAGAAAAGAAGTATTTTGAATATGTAGAAATACTGAAGCCTAATTTAAGATTGATATCTGAGATTATGTATAAACTAGAACCTGGTAAAATTCAGAATATGAGAATAGACACCTTATCTCAAATTATGACCATGAGCAATATACATTCTGAAGGCCTGCACTTATTGTATGATTCAGGTTCTAATGGTCTAATACCCGCAGCATTGTTGAGTGTTATCGGAGCTAACACGAACGCTAGACTAGTACACATGCACCCGGGAAACATGTCACAAAAACAGGCATTACTCGCTATGAATTTCAACCAAGAGCAGTTGGATAGATGTATATCGGTCAATATTTACTCTGCATTGAGGCAGTTTTATCAAGGTTGCGATACACATGACGCCACAGCTTCAGAAACAAATGGCAGTGAAAGTAATCCATTGAAACGTAAAGCAGAAGATAACGATAGCAATAAAAGCAAAATTCCCAAGCTTGAAACACAAGATGAATTAGTAGAAGATCCATCGAGTAACTTTAACGGTACTGGTATGGAAATATCAAAAGTAGAAGAAAATACAGATGAAACCAGGACTACAGAACCTAAAAAACCTAAATGGCATTTTGATAATATTGCTGCATCAGAAATATTAAATTTAAAAGTAGATTCTTTAATAATAGCATGTAAGGAGGACCCGTTAAATATATTTACAGAGTTGATGCAATTTGTGAAGCCTGGCAGACCATTCGTGATATACTCCAGTGCAGCAGAACCATTGCAAAATTTATACGTTGAAATAAAATCTAATGCTAGAGTAGGAGCTTTGAAGTTGACTTGTAACTGGCTGAGGAATTATCAGGTATTATTTAAATATGGAATTATGGTTTTTTCCCGTGGGAATGAGGCATTATCCCGCGGTTAAAGGTAGCCTATGTTACTCAGGGTGAATGTAACTTTCTAATGGTGAAAGAATTTCTAAAAATTGGTACAGTAGTTTTTGAGTTTATTCATTACAAACACACACACACACACACACAAAAATACAAATCTTTCTTCTTTATGATAGATATTAGTATGACTTGTGTGATAATATTATTCAACCTTTATTTTACATAACTACAATAACACCCTCCATTAAAAACATACAAACAATGCTTTCCTAACGAGTGGAATTGTTGAGCCGCCGCACAAACAATATAAAGTCACATGTCTCTATTTAAAAACTTGCACATTTGTTACAAAATTGTTTTTTTTTTCAGGTGTTGCCAGAGAGGACCCATCCTGAGGTGATGATGAACAACCAGAGCGGTTTTCTACTGTCAGGATATATTCTACAGTGATTAGAGATTTAACTTGACATGGAATTTATTTTAAGTGGAATAAAATATATGTTTACACTATAAGACAATTTTTATTCTTTACCAATACTGCACCCTACAATTCTTTTGGAAAGAGATTCTTTCCCACTGTAAAAAGTAGCCCCTACATTCATCCCTGGAATGCTATGCCTTACGTAGGTAATTCAAAATTAAAAAACGTTATTAACACGATATTTTTATTGACCTTCGCTTTTGTCTCATCGTGTCGTTGTATCAAGCTTTACCAGACTTGCGGTGGAGAGCGGAAGGTTCTACCCCAAAGTATTCATGTAAAGCAAACAACATCCGAAGTAACACTGGACTACTTTGTACCGTTATGTCCAATGAATGAATAAGAAACAGAATTGCAGTGCGCGTGTTCAGCTTTACCTTGCACTAGCTAGACCATACCCCACGCAATAAAAAAGCACGTCTAGGCGAAGCGATATAAATATAAAATATGTTTATTTCAGGCAAGTACATAAATAGTTATAGTTATTTTTCTCTTTGCCCATGCAGTTATTTTATTTAATATGTAAATTGTCAATACATAATGTGATGAATGAGATAAGATAAGTAATGTTGTGAAGCTCCAAAGTGTAGCGCGTTGTGAAGCTCCAAAATCTACCTACTTACTAAAGAGGTTTAAGAACCTTATATAGATTCTTTATTGTACGCAAAAAAAACAAAATTAAACAGTACGTACAAATTAGGAAGTTAGGTATACAAGGGTGAGCTTATCTCTAAATAAAGATCTCTTCCGTCTAGCCAACCCGTAACCCGAACCACACAATATTAAATACCGAACGTTATTTTTCCTATTCTATTACAACCTGTGATTACAACTCTACCACAATATGTGAAATTTGGACCATGTTTACGGGAGCAAGATGTTACCTATCTCTTTTTGTAAAACGTAAGGTTCACAATTCTCGAGAATCAGTTGAGGTCGTATTCCTCATATAAAATAATTATGTCTGCAGAGAAGTTAAAGAGGTCTGATGGTGTTATTCATACAAAAAGAAAATTCAGAAAATTGTATTACTTTCTAAGGAAATTAGTTATACATTTTCTCAGAAAAATAACATCAGCAGTATTAGACCTCTTAACTTTATAATTTAATTCAAAGAAAGGAATTACAAAAATTCAAAGTTGACTCAGCACCACAGCTAAAAAAAATTCTACCTCTATGATTGAACCTGCTTAGAAAATTTCACAACAATCGGTTGAGTAGTGCGATGAATATAATAACTAACATATAGATATACGTATATACCTAGCTCAGCTAGCTTGGCTAGCTGGAATTACGGACACTCGTAAAAATGAAAGCAAAGCGAAAAAAAAGCATCTTAAAAAACCTAATGCAGAAGTATTCGCTTCCGATTCGATTTTCTCCCGCATATTTTTTTCACAAACCTGTCGTGTATGGTATCAAGTCAAAGGGTTTCTTGAGCCGGTTCTAAAAATATAGCAAATCATTACTTTTCGGTGAAAATGTTTCATGATCATATCTGACATCAAAAAGGCGAATCAAAATTAGTATGGCAAAGTATGGCCGAAAAGGTAAAAATATATTTACAATGCATGTGCTCGAAAAGGAGCGTTTTCTAGGCAGCCAAACAGTGCGGAAAGTAGTACTTTTCCGCACTAGTGCTTTTTACTTTTCAGTTTTTTTTTAATTTTTGCTCAAGCTGTCATTCAGCCAGTCAACCTAACATTTCAGTATTTGAGATATTTTTATTACCAATTGTTACTAATATAAAGGGAACAATAAAAATAACAATTCAATAAACGCGTTTATAATTAGTATAATTACTTTAGAAATTGATTTTTATTGATAAATTACGTTCAAATATTAATTAAAAATTTGCGTGGCTGAATAAATTTTACTCATTGCCTTATTGCGATTCGACAGCTTTGCACATGCGCAGTAGATGTTTTTTTCAGCGCGAATGTGTTTTGTTTATGAAGCCCGTCATTTCATACGCCTTTTTAATATAACTGTTTTTTTTTCTTGCACAATGCATTGTAAAATCTTGTATGATACACGTGCGAAAGATGATTTCCGACTCGTGTCGGCTTATACACTCGCTCGCTTTGCTCGCTCGTGAATAAAATGACACTCATCGGAAATCATATACTTTCCGCACTAGTATCATAAATAACTATTTTAGAACCAGCTCAAAAATATTTTCATTTGATACCACACACGATAGGTTTCTAAAGAAAATAATTTCAAATCCTATACAAAAAATTTACTTCCTGTGTACCAAATGGCTATCCTTTGTGCCAAACGACAATTCTGTATATTGATATGCGGTATTTTGTCGTTAATTTCCGACACGTCATAAAAAAAATTAACGGATAATTACGTAAAATAATTTGTTAATGTTCGTAGCCGTAGCGTCGTAGTAATTACTACGAAAGCTACGCCGTAGACACATGCCGTAGCAGATGTCTACGAGTTTATTTATTAGCAACATAATAAAATATTCTTGTAAACTAAGGATTTATAAAAAGTTAGGTAATTATAAACATAATAATAACATATTTATTAGTCGGACTTATTCCTGAAGTAGTGATCTCGTCCAGGCAACCCTTGAGTAAGAAAATTATGGTAATATAATGCGGATTGCTGGCATATTGCATAACCGTAGGTGATAAATACCAAAATATCTGTAGGTAAGTAAGTAAGTAGGTATACCTAAGTGTCTCTCTCTACAGTACTGCACTATTGACAAAAAAAAATTCTAGGTAAATACCTTGTAAATTAATACAAGACATGACATATACATCTACATAATTTAAATTACTAAAATATGTTGTAACGTGCGTAGTTGTAATCTTCTCTTCTTTTTATTGAGTGGATTTCGAGTTGTAATAAATAACTAGATATCTATTTATACCTATAAGCTCGCTACGTAGTATAATGAACAGGATACATAGCTAGTTAATTTAGTTTAGTTTTATTTATCTCATACTACAAGATTGCACACATTTTTACATTATTATAAAAAGGACATCCGTAGTATGATCGTCAATACTAGTACCTATGTATAATTAAGAAAATATAACTAAAGAAATCATTACATAATTGATAATGTCAAGGAAAAGTAGTTGTATAAATCTATTTATACTATACCTACCTATAAGCTACGTAGTAGGTATAATCAACAAGACAGATAGCTTAGTTAGGCTATTACATTTCACTGCTGAACTAAGGCCTCTTGCCTTATAGTTAGGTGTTAGCATAATCCCCACGTTTGGCAAGAGTTGTTACCGGGTTGTTCGACACGAAAGTTGCTTTCGATTATGAAAAAGTGGTGTTGGTAGATGTTTGAACAAAAGACCTTGATTATATTACTATTATCTTATTTCATTAGCATTTCCGAATAAAATAATATTTTTTTTAGGGTTCCGTACCTTAAAACGAAATACGGAACCCTTATCACTCGGGTGTCTGTCCGCCGTCTGTCAGCACAGCACCTATTTCTTCCGTAACTACTGAATCGATCGAGTTGAAATTTGGTACACTACACGTATGTAAATCCGTGACCCACAGACGGACGTGTGACATTAAATAATTAATTTGAAACATGGAGGCCACGTTTGAGTAATAAATTAGGCTTAAAAAAGTTTTGCAAGAGTATGGCCGGCCCATAGATATAGAAGTGATGCAAATAAAATCTACCTCTATGGGCCGGCCAGCCTTATGTAACACAGATAACGATAATGAATGAATGAAATATGTTTTATTCGAAGTAAGATTTTACAATCACTTTTCGACGTCGAGGCGGATTCACAATTGGCTGTCTTCTGTGGAGAAGAACCCGCCGGAAGAAACTCCACAGGCGTTGCATCTTTTCAAAATCGGTATTTTACAAACTTATTATTTTATACAATTTATTTAATATACTTATAACAAAGAGTGCAAACGAAAATATGCAATTAGCGGAAGGCAACCAGTCAAAGTAGAAAAAACTATACTATATAACCAAAAAAAAAACAACCAGCAATCGATTAGAGCTGTCGCGCCCACGGCGCGCCCTGAACAGGAGCGCGCCTGCAAGGCATCGACAAGAAGAAGATAACACGATGAAAAGTAGAGTTGATGATGAAAACACAGGTAGAAACACAGACGATAAAATATGTATTTGGTAATTAAAGGTTGTTTGTCGACAAGGCTAGATTATAATTGACATTTACACAGAAATTTGGAACTCGGCCGGCATGGCCGAGAGGTGAGACAAAAGTGACTAGAAAAATGGACGAAATGACGGATGACTGTTGACTGAATTCCAAAATTAAATATATTCGAATTTAGGCGAGAATGGTAAATGAGATGAGAATGAGGCAACGAGGTGGCATGGTAATGCACCACGTTACAGAGCAGACCAGTCCCCCCAAGCAGCACCACGTTCACGGGTTTGTAACTGTAACTGTAACTGCACAGTAACTGTGATCCCCAATTCACTTTACAAGCGTGGGGATTATAGGTTACCTATAGTTTTGTAGAGCATGTGATGATGTGACTTCACATAGCATAACTTTAAGCTTTCTTTTAAATATAGCAGTTGTATGTCTAATTATTGTTTAAAATATTAAATATCCGACTGCATTGATTGAAGCACTTGAAATATGCTTTTATTTTTATCGCTAATAAAGAAAAACAAACGAGCTACTCGAGCTCGCGTCTCCACTATCAATTTAATTGGACTCCGCGGGCAGCCTCTTTACCTCGCTAACTTTTCGATTTACATTCAAAACGGTGTTTTAAAACGAACCGAATAACCCCCGTTCAACTACACTTAACCGATCGTTCGGCTGTAAACTTTACAGCCCTCGCCATTGGTGGAAAATCAGTGGGCGGAGTCTTAGGCCCCGCCCACCGTTTCCCGCGCATGTTAAATCCCGTTTAGGCGCTGTTTTGGGCCAAAACCGCAGGAAAATGTATGTAATGCCGGTTAGGGAGGCGGCGCTTAATGGGAAGAGATTTTCGCGGTTGAGCGATGATTTGTCGATCATGGCGGACAGTTCGTCTTAAAGCGCGGGAAAGTCTGGGCGGAAGTGTCTTTAAAAAATAAAAATGTCAACTTATTGAGCAAAGACTTTTGGAATTAAATTCAGTGTCGTTAAAACTAAGTTGCTTTCTTTAGTTAAATAAAAACTTTTTATAATTTAATTCAGTTTGAATGTTAAGAAGCAATGGATTCGAGAATGCAGGACAGCCACAAGTCGTTTCTGATTAAGGACCTTCTGGGAGATGTATTAAGACCTGGAATAGCAGGTAGGTTCATGATTGATTACACTACTCACTTCCTCCTCGTTTATGCCACTCCAACCAACAGCACTTAAATAACATAGAGAATACTTACAAAGAAAAATTAATAAGTAAATGAAAATTTAAGGTCCCAAATTTCAAAATATCGCTCATATTGCACTAGTTTTAATACATTAAATTAATTAGGAGTAGGTAGGTACTTAGTTGTTTTAGGTAAAATAAATTAAGATCTACTAACGGCGTAAGGGCTCCAAAATTTTGAAATATTTATATTGATATTCTCAGGAAAAATACCTCATTACAATGGGAAAATTAAAAAAAATACGCGATCGTAGCCCCGAGCGAATGGTTACATCACAAAATCATGAATTTGATAATTCCCTTATTAAATGACTTAAATAACATCATATAAATCAATAATGTTGTCAAAGTTACGAGTAAATAGTGTTTGTTACCAATAAATAAATTCCATCTGAAAGAAATATGGAACATATCAATACTTACAGTGCCGCATCCATAATGTACTTATCTATATATATGTACTTACTTTGATGTGTATACTTATAAGTACATATATAGCAAGAGTAGCGAATCCTAAAAATTTCGCGCAATAGGGGAACCCCACGAACTAAAAAAAATCTAAATAAGTCAATCCACGTCAGACGTTCGGTAACCGATAACACGCAAATCTTAAAAATAGGCAATCTTATAATAAATCTGACAGACGCAATGTACCTATCTACCTACATAGTTTTAGTAATGTATGTACAAATCGTCCGCATGTCAAGAGGGGATACGTACGTGGTTAATTATATTAAAAACTTGCTTTCTGCCGCCCGTGGAAAGGTTTTAGTTCCGGGGTAAAAGGTAGCCTATGCCATTTCCCATAGTCTTTTTTATCTTTGTAACAAGTTTTATTTAAATCGATTCTGTAGTTTCGGAACCTATTCAATGCAAACAAACAACCAAATATTTCCTCTTTATAATATTGGTACCTACACATTATAAGATCAATTGGACCATGATGGTGACAATTGTTTGATGTGCTAATTTACAGTTCACTAGACCAACAATGTATACAAAATTACATTTTTGATGTAATGAATGTTGATCTAAGAAACAAGGGTCTCACGTCACGGGCCCGTGCTATCTTAGTCCGGCACTGACTGATCAATTGCTTTATTTGCGTAGTAGAACTAGGGACTACTATTTGGTATTCTGTGGTAGAACCACAGAGCTACCAGTGTTACCATAATGTGGTAGAACTTAGAACATAACATCGCTAACGAAAAAATAAATGAAAAATGCTCTTCAGATGGGAGTGGGTGCCCTGACGTGGTAAGATAGTAATTTATTTATTTGAATAGGAAAGGGGAGCGTCGGTGGTCAGAAGTTTGCGGGTTCAAACATCGGCACGTACCAATGTGTTTTCAATTTTCGAATTCATGTACGTTTATTCGACGCTCTTACGGTGAAGGAAAACATCGTGAGGAAACCTGCACACATTTGCGAAGTAATTCAAAAGTTGTGTTTGAAGTTGATCAACCCGTACTAGGCCAGCGTGGTCGACCGAACCCCTTGGTGGGGACGTATATGTGCCGAATTCTGATTTCTGAATAAGAATTTAGTTTATGAAATTTATTTGCGGAACCCTTTTGCACGGCAGGTGAACTTACATTTGACTGTTATATTTTAGGGTTCCGTACCTCAAAAACCAAAACGGAATTGTGTCCGTCCGTCGTCCGTCCGTCACAGCACAGCTAATTTCCTCCGAAACCAAACGACGGATGGAGTTGTAATTTGTCAGTATTCTATTTAAACCCCGACGAAAAAAAGGGGTGTTATAAGTTTGACGTGTTTATCTCTCTGTCTGTGGCATCGTAGCTCCTAAACGGATTTGCCGATTATGATCTAGTTTTTTGTTTGTTTGCAAGGTGTCACAATCGAGAGTGTTCTTAGCTATGATCCAAGAAACAATCTTCAGCCATTTGAAGTTATCATCAGCAGTAATCAGCACTTTTCTAGTTGTTGAAAGGATTAAGTAACGGTTTTGTGGCGGGGGTTCTTGATTTTTTTTATTTAATGTTACATTTTATTCAGTGCATTCAGTCGGCCTCGTAACCTAGTTAGTAGGTAGTACGTCTGCCTACGAAGCACAAGGTCGCGGGTTCGAATCCCGCCCAGGGCATACATTCGTGTGATGTGCACTTGTGTTTACCTTGTGTCTGGATGTTGAATATTCATCTATGATGTATATCAGCTGTCTGACACCCATAGTACAGGCTCTGCCTAGTTTGGGTCAGATGGCCATGCATGAGATGTCCGCACATTTTTTTTCTGCTTATGGCACTAGTTAACTTTGTGCCAGTTTTATTTTTATTCATGTAAGAATGACATTAGTAAAGCTAAGGCTACGTGTTCAAGTGTCGCGCTGTGGTAATAAGCTGCTAATTTGCGAGTGTGCACACGGCACATGCAGGTGCATACGTTAGGACCTTATTTACATACTACACTCTCAAATTGCCTTTATAACATGAATTTTTCATGTGTTTCAAGTGCAACGTGTTTTAAATATTTTCTAGTAGCTCGTTCGTCAGTGATTTTTTTACACTTTTGGAAATTTGTCGTAGCTCATATATGTCACCATCGAGGGGCTCGAGCCTATTGCTGGTATTTTATTTTAAAGGTACAACAAAAGAATATAATACAATATAATACAACAGAATATAAATTACATAACAGAACACTCGAAAATATAAATATGAAACTCTTTTAAAAATTTTAAAGGACGGACACTAAACTACATATTAATAGAAACATAACTATAATAATATTAATCAAATACGGCTAAAGGTGTGTGAGAGGGCAAGAGTATAATATACAGGCACACCACCACATGGAGAGAAAGTACCTTAAATATTGTAGATAGAACATTTCACTGAAAGAAGACTTTATTTTATTTCTAAAAAGTATTAAAACTGCATTCATACATTTTTTACTACTTGGTTGAACCGGGAATCGCACCCTCTATACGAGAAAAAGAAATACCCTTTAGTTTTATCATACCGATCGACAGGCTTCATTATAAGGATTACTTTTTGCTAAATAACATAGTGTCAGAAATAAAAGGAAGACTATGTATTTTAACATTGTAAAGACTACGTATTCTAACATGTGCGGTCTACTGTAGGTATGTAATGTAATTCGAAAATCGAAAACATATGTATATGTGTCGAGCTTAGAGAATAAGTATACATAGAGCACGCGCATCGCTCCACTGCCTTTATGTCAAGCGTAAGCAAGTTTTGGCAGATTTTGTATGGGCGCTGAAATCAATCACATTTTTCTTTTTGGATTTGTTCCTCGAGTCATGTTTGCAACTTATCACTGCACATTTCAAAATGTTCTCCTATTAAATTTCTTATTTTCACCGGGAAAAATAATCAGCTCCGATAACCATTTGATTACTAAACGAAGGCGCTGAAGATATTCGGACTGTTCATATCCGTGCTTACAGTTCATACTCGATAGGCGTACTCTATCCCTCCCAGAATTTTTTATATTTATACTCTAAGGTGTCGAGGCTAGAACCCTGAACTTCGGAATGGAATTAACGGCCCTAGACATTTGGCTACTAACGCTCCAGTGAGATGATGAGAATAGAAGAATTCCATTGAAAGGTAATCCTGGAATGGTCTTCAAGAGACTATATTTTTAAATCCAGACTATTGTAAGACCCGAACGTGATTTCTCGCACACTTATCAAACCCTCGCGTGGGAGACACTTGTGTAGACTCAACTTTCTCGGCCCATAACGAGCACTTACATTTTCTTGACCATCTTCACATCTTTTAGTAGTGTCCTATCGTATTATTGGTGAACGATTTTGTTTTGGGGTAGGGCGAATTTTTCTAACCAAAGCCAAAGGCAGGTTTTGTTCGAGAACCAGGAAAATAATAGAATAGCCTTAAGCCGCAAACAGACATCGCGAGGCGTGCGCCGCGAATGGTTCGTCTCGCATGCCTCAACCTGAGGCATACGAGGGTACATTTATGCGTGCGTCCCGAACGACACATGCTCAATCTGAGCACGCAAACCACCACGCACGGTGTTCGTCGTTCGCCTCCATGACGCATGAGCGCACAACGCAAACAACACCTGTCCGTCCACACGGAGCGCACGGCTCGTACTGAGGCGACGTTCGCAACGATCGTATGGCGCGAATGCTCACTGTGAGCACACACGTCCACACAGCCCGAGGCATGCGAGACGAACCATTCGCAACGCACGCCTCGCGATGTCTGTATGCGGCTTTAGAGTATAAATAGAAAAAAATCTGGGAGAGAATAGCTTTATTGGTATGGATTCATAGTTATACAAATTATTTTATCACCTAGTTTTTAAAAGATTTCATACCTATTATCCACAACATTTTTGTGTAAAACATTTTAATTATATTACAAATTAAATTAAAATTGACATTATGCTAGTCGCCAAATATTAAATACAGGCCAACCGACCCGGCTTCGCACGGGTGTGAGGTGCAATGTTTATCAGCAGCCCCCCGGCCGATTAATGTTTTTAATGAATGAACTTTCTACGAAGAATAAAAAAAAAATGACGTTTCTCAGACGTTACGTGATAAACCAAAACTGTGTTCTTATTAATACGACCGTCAAACGAAAACCGATCACCCCAAACCATTCATTTGTTTGATTGCTTCCAAATACTTCCAATCAATGGCGAGTGCACACTCACGCTGCATATGTGCTCGAGCGCAGTATGGCGTCCTCGTGTGCGCACGCGGCGGCCACGCGCCCTCAAGTTGCCACTAATTGTTGTGTTATTCCACTCTTCTATGTTCTATCATAACTTGACTTAAGGATCCGAGGACGAACGCGATTTGAAATGTTATAAGATAACTAGCGACCCGCCCCGGCTCCGCACGGGAAAAAGGTTATTGTGGATTATCCTTAGGTATATTATGCATGTATTATACATATAAACCTTCCTCTTGAATCACTCTATCTATTAAAAAAAACCGCATCAAAATCCGTTGCGTAGTTTTAAAGATTTAAGCATACATAGGGACACAGGGACAGAGAAAGCGACTTTGTTTTATACTATGTAGTGACTTGCTTGCTTATTGTGTGCGCACAAACCCTGGTGTCGGAATTATAGAACCGCTTTAGGCTTTCGACATGGCTCCTGTAACGGCTACATCCGTAGATAGTAGCCGGGTGGCTTTACGTGCCTTCCGAAGCACGGAATCATCTTTCTTTTCGTGCAATCAGGTGATTCAGCCTGCAATGTCCTAAGGGGCCGTCCATTAATCACGTGAGGCTTGAAAGGGGGGGGAGGGGTTTGGCAAAAATCACGAAATATCACAAGGGGCGAGGGGGGGTGTGGTAAGATATCACGTGTATTTATTTTTTCCAATCAAAAACAACCTGCAACCTTTCTGTCTAGGCATTTTTATCATAGTCCTTAATTTCAGAATAAAATAAGATTATACTTTATACCTGTATTTAAAGATAATACTCTAAAAATTTTAAGATTCTTTGCAGGAACTAAAAATACACGTGATGTTTTGGTAGTCTTAAACCTCTCCACGTATTACCAAGGGGGAGGGGGGGTTAAAAAATGCTAAAAAAAAGATCACGTGATTAAAGGACAGCCCCTAACTAAATTAAGGAAAGTCTCACAGTGATATGTTCGACGAGTCTCCATTTGGATTCGAACCCGGAACATCCGTAATGTCAGGCGAGGTTCTGACCGCTCGACCACGGAGGCTGTATAATAATACAACTGTCAGACGTCAATAAAATTAAAGGAAAAAATAAGTCTTTATGCTTCATCGAATACCACCGACTCCAGCCGGCGGAGTCAGCAAGTGATGTTATGGTAGTGATCATAATATTAGGTCCTTACATATGAAATTGCCGTTCAGTGCGTCACCCACCATACTCTCCAGATCTTGCCCCAACCGATTACCACTTTTTTCAAAATTTGGATAACTTTTTACAAGGAAAAAATTTCAAATCTGATGAGGCAGTCAAAACCGCCTTCAAACAGTTCATAGACTCTCGCTCCCAGGATTTTTTTCCAAAGGTATCAATGATCTGCCTATAAAATGGCGGAAGTGTATCGATAACAACGGCGCATACTTCGATTGATTAAATAATAATTTCATTAAAAAAAACTTGTTTCACTTTTTTGATACTGAACGGCAATTTCATATGTAAGGACCTAATATTTAATGTAGGGACAACTCACACACGGCCACCTGACCTCAAACTAGGCAGAGCCTACTATGGTTGTCTGACAGCTGATATACATACTTATATAAACATGTAACCTAGTTAGTAGTACGTCTGCCTTCGAAACACAAGATCGCGGGTTCGAATCCCGCCCAGGGCAAGTATTCGTATGATGAGCACTTGTGTTTGCCTTAATTATGTCTGGATGTTGTATATTTATATATGTATGTTTATCAGCTGTCTGACACCCATAGTACAGGCTCTGATTTATAGTTTAGGGTCAGGTGGCCGTGTGTGAGATGTCCCAAATTATAATTCTTTATTTTTATATTTTAAAACAGCATAAAATAATATGTGAAAAAACCAATAAACTAAAACCCGAACAGAAACATAAACAAATTGCTCTGTAAGCGCCACATGTTTTTATTTCGCTAAAATCTATTTTTTATTTTGCGAAATTTATAATTACAAATGTTACATTACGAGAAGGAGGATTATATTGGCTTCAGCAAAGACTAACCTTTTATTTTGGAAATGAAATCGTGCATAAAAACACAAATAACTTATTATCCTTCAATAAAAAGAGGGTTGTGCCGTCAAATTGATAGTGAATGTCATTTCAACCCTTCGATTATAGAGTCACTAACTAAATGCCCGCGGTTACGTTTCCAATAAAAATATAGGATTTCCCCCTTACAAATATTTTAGAGTTTTGTCTGTTAAGTTTTAATTACGGACTTGTGCAAGGTAATGCTTAATCAATTAACTACATACCAACAACAGATCTACACTTCTATACTAATTTTATAAGGAGGATAGATTCGATTCTTTGTTTGTTTGCATTGAAAACGATTTTAATGAAACTGGGTGGGATAAGTGGTACATAGATAGAATAGTTATCGAAAATTCCAATTTGGATTCCAACGCCTTGGAATAAAGTTATAGACGAAGGCTAGATATAAGGGGATGTTGAATTTAAATAAAAACCTATGAAATATAAAAAAAAGGTACACAAGGGAACAGAATATTATTATATACAAATTATTGATTGGTTATATATTTAGTTTTCTACTTTGACTGGTTGTCTCCCTCTAATTGTATATATCGTTTGCACTCTTTGTTATATTAATAAAATTGTATAAAATAATAATTTATAATTTTGTCAAAATTTGAAAAGATTCAACGCCTGTGGAGTTTCTTCCGGCGAGTTTTTCTCCACAGAAGATAGTCTGACTGAACTCGCCACAAAAGAATATGTAACTGACTTTAAATAAGTGATGAAAGGTGATGTAAATATCCTAAAGTTAAATAAATACTTTGAACTTTGATTATACCTACGAGTATACTGTGATAGAATCGCGATCGTTAATGTCACGGCGGGGGGTTTCGTTAGTTTGAAATGCACGCGTGTCGGTGCTCTGACGGTCTACAGTATGCAAAAAAAACTTCCTCTATGGTCTACAGAATGAAGAGTTTTATTATACGCCCGGCTGCCGTAGGGATGTTTTTAAACCCCGACGAAAAAGATGAGTTTTATAAGTTTGACGTGTGTGTCTGTCTGTCTGTCTGTGGCATCGTAGCTCCTAAACGGATGCGCCGATTTTGATCTAGCTTTTCTTGTTCGCAAGGTGTCATAATCGAGAGTGTTGTTAGCTATGATCCAAGAAAATATCTTCGGCCATTTGAAGATTATCAGCTCTTTTCTAGTTGGTGAAAGGATCTAAGTAAAGGTTTTGTGGCGGGGGTTACCTACCTACCTATGTAATTTAATGTTACTTTAATTTCGGTTGCAAAGGTCAAGTTAAAATAGGTCAGAATTATTGGGTCGGGTAGTCTGCAGCATGGAATAGCCACTCATTATGGTACCTAGAGCAATTAACGCACAATGTTAAAAACGCCCAATGTCCAGAAAACCTGAAAACGTACTTTTATTGTTGTTACTCTTTGTAATACCAGTTACAATGCGCGCAACCAAAGATGAGACTTGACGGATCACGTGGTTGATCACGTGACGGACCACAGTTATATCTGCGCAGTAGATACAGCGATAAAAGCGATTTTGAAATTCAATAAATATCTTATTAATCCGATCTCATATTTTAGTTTAACTATTATGAGCACGCGCGACTGTATATACCAGCGCAAAGTCCCGTCTTTAGCATCTGACAGGTCTCATCTTTGGCTGCGCGCATTATAAGATACCATAATTTCCACAATCTCTAAAAAACTTCCTCTCCGCCGCCGTCGGCAATTCCTAATCTGCAAGGGTAAATAATTTAAAGAATTTTGTTTTCAAAAATTAGCCAAATTATTGCGGAGTGTTTCATTCGTGGAATATTTTAGCGAGCAACGTTGTCATTTAAATTTTAAATGAACTGTGTCTTTTTGGGGCCCAAGGAAAAAAAAGGTCGTAGAAAACAGCGGCATAAGTTCAGGAATTATTGTTGCTGATTTTCTAATATAAAACTGTTTGTGTTGGAAGACCTGGTCACCCATAGTATAGGGTATCCTAGTTTGGGGACCAGGCACTCTAAATCTGCGTAAGTAGTCAAATGTACATACTTTACTTCAGTAACCTTATAATATTATGTAACTACTGCGCTGCGCAAACTAGGTGTAAAGTTGTTACAAATAAACGTATTTTTTTAATATTTATTATTTTTATGTGTTGAATGAATTTTTATCTTGTGTTCCAAATATACTAGTTCTTTTGATGTAAAAACATCTATAGGCGAGGGGTAAAGCTGATTATTGGCGTGGCGACCGTGGCGAGCGTCGTCGGTTGCCGCGCTATATTTACTAAAAAAAACTATTTTATATGTATATACCACTAATAAAGTGTTGTACCACTTGTACCTATTACGTCATCTAGCAGATACCTGTAAAACCACTTGAAGCAATCACAAACTAACTTTAATTTCGACCATTTTTTTTCCTTATAGTGTTGACGTATTTTTCCGCTCATGCAATTAAGAAGTTACTCGTGGTGTCATTACAAAATACGAGTACCTAGTATTGTTATTTTGAAACACTTAGCTAGAGTTTGGCTATTGAAAGTAGACAATGAAAAACGCGGCAAATTTGAAAAAAATCATCGTGGCTACCCCGTTTCTATGGATTTACCTAATTTGATACCTTTTTTCTTTTTTTTTTTCTTTTTTTCTGGCCTGGATCCAAGTCCTTTCAGCCGTATTCATTTCATTAATTCATTGTCAGAATATTCAATCAAGTTTTCTTTTTCTATATTTATCCTATCTGTTGAGATGATGTATTTTTAGAGCGGCTTGTAAAAAAACAGTTCCTTTATTAGCTCTTGTGCTGTGCTTGGTATATTATGTAACTTTGTTGCCAGTACCAGTACAATGTTTTCCAATTTCATCGATTGTCTACTTTCAATAGCCAAACTCTCCCAGAAATTTTTCTATTTATACTCTAAGGCCAAACTTTATTCGCACACGTCATATTTTGACTGGTTGCCGTAACCTGGTTGAGCAGCCAAGTATAGTGCGCGGGGGCTCTTATTGATTTAATTTTCAACTATTGTATACTATATTATGATGTACGTCTCATCACTACATAGTATAAAACAAAGTCGCTTTCTCTGTCCCTATGTCCCTATGTATGCTTAAATCTTTAAAACTATGCAACGGATTTTGATGCGGTTTTTTTTAATAGATAGAGTGATTCAAGAGGAAGATTTACGTGTATAATTCATGCATAATATACTTAAGGATAACCCACAATAACCATTTTCCTGTGCGGAGCCGGGGCGGTTGGCTAGTTCATTACAAACATGAAAAGTGCTAAAATAAAAACAAGTTTATTCTCTTTACTCAATCAAAGCATTTCTCAAAACAAAATCGCAATCCTCAACCGTCGTCTAAAATCTGTGTGATCGTTAGCGATGTTTTCCTGAAGATATTCGCGCGGAAACATTAAGATCACTCAGCCTCCCCACCTCTCCGCGGATCGCTAAACATGTTTATGCGAAATTATAACGAGAACCTCGCTGCGAGCCAGAGTACACTCCACACCCCCTCTTCACCCCGCAAAATAACAAGTAATCGGGAATACACCGCCATTATACCCGAACCGCATAAAAGTTTACATGAAAAAAACATTGAAAAGCGACCTCAGGTTGAATACCGAATGCCCACTCTCCACCATTTTTACACAAATTAAAAGACAGACCATAGACAAGATTTCCCGCGCGCTAAAACACCATTCACCGACGTCGTATTCAGCTGCTCGAGGGGGAAAGAGAACGCCCCGAGGCATTAATTAGAGCAGAAAACTCGTACAGCCGTTCCTTTTTTAAAACTGAGGTCTTTATGCGAACTTCCGCCTTTGTGAGTCGCGTTTGTGCCAGTGTTAAAGTGTCAAGATGCTTTAATCTTTTTAGTCTATGGTTTAAGTCAGTTGCTTTGTTCTTCATCGTCACGCCCTGTGGTTGCCAGTTTAAAATTGGACCATATTATATTCATATATTTTGTGTCGTACGAGGTAATTTAAGCCCTAAGCCATTGTAAATAGCAAAGTTTATATCTAATGTTAATCAAACAATCTTTTACTTTGCTCCCAGGTATCGTGCCTATAGAAGAAGAGCAAGATGCAGTAAGAAGCCCTACTTCACCAGCGATAAGTCAGAATTTGGAGACGTCAGACGTGGAAGACGATATTTCTGTCGGAGATAACCGCAGTGAAGCCTCTACGCCGAAAAAAACATATGAAACAGAAAATTACGAAAAGAAAGGCAGAGAAAACAATGAACGTTCTTCTCCTTTGGAGTACAGTCGAATATCGAATTCGAATTACAACTCTCCATTCAAAGAGGACGAAGAATTTGAAACCCGACATGAGGAAAGAATCAAGTTGTATGATAGCGGTCTCTTTCAACTTTATCGTCCAGACAGAGAGAGTAATAAGAACGAAAGGGAGGGAAACAATTCAGCGTTTGCACATATGGCTGGGTCTCTGTCTGAAAGCATTTATGGAAGATCGATGGATTTGACAAAAAACTCTTTTCAATCACAATTGCTGGCTGGTTTTGCCGCATCAGTTATTGCTGGAAGTTCACAGAGGGAGCAACAAGAAACTGTAGGTGTGTATCCTGATTGCCTCTTTACCTAACCTTAACTATGTTGCCATGTCTCTTCTTTGTTCTCCCCGTCAATACATCTTTATGAAGATATTTTTCCTAGAAATCTTCTGATAGCTAGATGGACCTCGCGCGAGCCGCGATATAGCGTTGTTTATTTCCATTGACAGATTTTGGGTCCATAAATTCTAAAGTCTTCATAAATTCTGAAATGACATCATCATCATCATCGAGTTTAAGAGGGCTCTTGTCGGTGGAGTCTATGCCATTCCATTATTCTCCGTCTTCTGTTTGACCTCCTGATAGGACTCTGCATGCATCTATCTCTTCTTTAATTTGGTCCATGTATGTTCTTCTTGGTCATCCTCTCTTCTCTTCCTTCTACCTTTCCGTTGTCGTGTCGTATCGGGTGGCCTAGTATCTTTCTTCTATCAGCTATCTTTAAAATAACTCTTTCCTCATTTACAATCCGTAGCAACTCTTCTTTATTACCTTTACATACCTTATCTACATTTCTTTTAGAAATGCCGTTACTTACGAAACTTTCCTCCGTCAGACCACCAGCCCCAAACCAACCGACCCAACCAGCCCCCGAGCTCAGGCCGCAAGCCGCGCAGGCGCCGTACGGCATTCACTCACGCGCAGCTCGCATATTTGGAGCGCAAGTTCCGTTGCCAGAAGTACCTGAGCGTGGCAGACAGGGGAGACGTGGCTGATGCTTTGAGTCTGAGCGAGACTCAAGTGAAGACTTGGTACCAGAATCGGAGGTAAGATCTTTAAAATAAAATGCTTGGTGATAATTAGCGCCTGGTAACGATAATTGGCGCCCAAAAAGGGACTGGTATTTTTATCCAGAAAGCCACGAGATATTACTTCTTTAAATTGATACGTATTTAAAATCCATAAGCTGATTTGTTATTTGTTTTTAGTTTCAAGTTTCAAAATTCAATTTGAAGTATATTTGGCGCCTGAAAAGACACTTTAGACGCTCAACGTGACGTTCAAAATTCTGACTACAGTTTTGTCATTTTTTGGCAGAACTAAATGGAAGCGACAAAACCAACTCCGTCTGGAACAACTACGTGCGCAGGCGGCGACGAACGAGAGAGAACTGTCAGCGCACGCTTTGCCATTGGCGTGTGCTCTGCTTCCTCCCTACCCCACATACATGCACTGTCACCTGTGAAGGGTGAACAGGCCTTAGTCGACCATGCTGGCGCAGTGCGGGTAGGTCAACTTCACACACACTTTGAATATTTTTTTGCGGGTGTGTGCAAGTTTCCTTACGATGTTTTCGCAGATACGCAGATTGACTGATACGCGGAACGACGTATACGTGAAACGACAACTTCCATTCACCTTTATCAATCTCATGCTAACCCTGTCTTGCTGTAGTTTTTCAAAATGACGCTGGTATTCGAAACGTGTTAATTGTATGTGGTGTCCGGGGCATTACTACAGTGGAAGTATTTTGTATAATCTCTTAGCTGGCGACTCTGCTGGTCTTTTAGTTCATCATTAATGATGTAGAAAAGTTGAAATTATGTTTATAGGTAAAATTATATATTTCAAATTTCAAAGATGAAGGTAGATAATTGTGCAATAATTGATCTCTTTGTAAGTATTGACTTTAGTTTAGAATCTGTAAATCCGACTTTAGGTTATTTAAAAGTTATGTAAATATTAAGTTATTAATGTAGCTTTATAGCAATAGATGCCAATGTAGAGTTGAGAAATAGAACATTTAATATTATATTTTATCCTTCTTTCTTTGAAAAAAGACACTTATTACTGTAATATACCTACATCTAATCAGTAAATAGTGATAGTCTACAAGGATATAAAATCCCTATGATTTTAGAAATTTTATTTCGGAGGCAATTCCAAAAGCGAATACTTTTTAAATTATCTTAGTCATTTTAGTTTTGAAATTGGAACATTCCTTTTGGCACTGCCAGTATGATTGTTAGTAGCCAAATGATTAGTTAGACTAACAATACAAACAAACAACCCCAGTACGCCAATAAATTGTCTGAATCAGAGCTCAAGGCCTTTCAATCACACCCTATTACGGTTGTAAAGCGAGTCGTTTGAATTTAGAACAAATTATGCAAATGTTCGCGCCATTTGGAATCATGGCTGCCAACCGTTATTTGCATCTGTTAGTGAGTTGTTAGAATTGGGTGTGCGACAGAACAGAAGCTATTTAAAATGTTGCGTTTAGTTCTTAAAATATTTCTGTGGTTTTTAAACCTTATTGGATTAATCTTCTTCTTGTTATAAAGAAAAGTATATTATTATAATATGGTGGTAGAGCTATGGATAGACAGATGACTTAACAAAGCCGTTAACGTTCCTAGCAGTATTTTGAATCTTTAAGAAAATGTTTTTTTTAAGAAAAATTGGGTGTCTCTATCCTTTGCCGGGAGCTAGCAATAGACATTTATTAATCATAGGTTTTTCAAAACACTGTAGTTAAGTAAGTTTTCTTTAAATTAAGGCTGGCTTTAGTCTTAGAATCAATTTGATACGAAAAATCTATTAACGAAATACGGAGCTTATTTTCCGCAATTTAAACTAAAGCTACATAAACAAGTGTAATATCACGATGTCTTTAATTTGGCATCAGTGTAACCGAGCCAACCGGCGCCGGCGACTCAGGGCGAAGTTTGTAAAGTCGAGTTCCCGCCAATTTGGACAAATGAGATGCTAATACAGCTCCCGCCGTGATTATACACGGTGCTCTAAACAACACTTTTTTTTTTCTTTTATAGCAAATAAATACATTACAACGTTTTTCAAAATTGTTAGCTTGTTTTTTTTATTTTATTGTTATTTTTAATGACTGTAATATATCAAACTTTGTTATTTTTTATCTTTTAATTATTATTTCTATGTATGGTGTGTCAATTTTGCTAAATAAAATTTTTATTTATCTATCTATATTTACAAATATTTTTTATTGAAGTCACTCAAAAGATATTATTCGAAGTAAGATTTTATAAAACTAGCTTTTCGCTCAGCGGCTGCACATGCGTTTGCAGTTTTTCCTATGAGGAATTTTTCTGCGGTAAAATGTAGACATGTGTTATTCCGATGTATAAGGATTACTATATTATTGTAAAGTATCATGAAAATCCATAAGTAGTTTTTGCGTGAAAGAGCAATAAACATCAACTCAACCATCCTCACAAACTTACGAGTTTATAAAAAAAAGAGAACGATTTTTGACGTCAAAACGAATACCTAAGTACTTACCAAGCGCCGGAGCCGTCATTGACATCAAAAAGTATAACAAAAATTATAACAAACAATGAAAACAATAGTCCAGGCAACCGGTTCAACTGAAAACCGCTAAAAAGAGTAGAGTGGTAAGAGGTGATGCGATATCACTTTAAAGAGACCTTATTGACACACTCTGGCTCACCTCGCTGGTAGCATATGCTGAGACGGGACCTTTTTAGCATAGTTTGTAAGTTAACCATGTCTAAACGTTTATGTTATTGTTCTTTGTTTTTGTTTATGTCTATGTTTGTGTATATTGCTATGATGCTAAACGAAGATATTTCTATTATATTCTACGAGTATTCTGTTCTGGTCTGTTCTGTTTTGTCTTGTTCTATTCTATTCTATGCTATTCTGCACGTGCTCTACACAATGCGCATTCCCGCACGGTGAAGACAATCGTATCGGCTGTACATTATTGTACGCTCTACACCACGTCTCTAATGAAAACTTGGAGATCACAAAGTTACAAACATGACACATTGTGAAGGTGGGACTTATAGCAGCAAAAACAAGTTTTTAAAACGTATTTTTGACACTGTTTACACGTTTGTCGGTAAATATAGTTTGTAAAGCCTGTCCAGAAAAAAACCGCTGGGGGCGTCAATTTTATTTTTTATGTTTATGCCTACAATTGCCACTATAAGATTAGTTCCATTTAATTTTTGCAATATGGAGAGAGAGGCTTTTTATTTTTCAAATCGGATATACTTATTAGAGTGGCTCAAAGTGGGTCTTTGGCTTCCAACACGAGAATTCGCCACATCAATGGCGAAACCAGATCGGATTTTTTTTCGTCAGAAAGAAGTAATCACTAGATTGTCGGGTAGTTGTATCACCATGTATGCTGTCGAGCGCGGATTGGTCTGCGGCATTACAGGGCGCGGGTAATTGGTCTGTTTTGATCTCGGCACCGAGTTCCTAACGAGTATCCCCTCCCTAACGGGAAGAGTTATCTCATCATTTATTTTATTGATATCATTTTTAATGATACGTTTCGTTTACGCATCAGAAAATCTTGATTACGTTACAAGTGAATGTTGGTTGTGGCTTTTGTCGTGTTCATATTTTGAGCATTATAACTAACTCCCAAAAAAATTTGATTAATATATTTTTCCACTATCACCCTGCTACTATGTATAGAAATCTGTTCGACAGATTGTTGTCTTCTTTGCGTTGATCTCCCTAGCTGGAACCATGATTTAGGCGTTTGATAATCAACGGATTAACCATTTTTAGGGTTCCGTACCTCAAAAGGAAAAAACGGAACCCTTATAGGATCACTTTGTTGTCCGTCTGTCCGTCTGTCAAGACCCTTTTTCTCAGGAACGCGTGGAGGTATGAAGCTGAAATTTATATCAATTACTCAGGTCTACTGTCCCTTGAAGCTGTGAAAAAATCAAACTTCTAAGCCAACGCTATCAAAAGATACAGCCGTTTATGCCGCAAATTTTCGACACTTGCAAGGGAATCAAAACCTACAGGGTGCTTCCCGTGAACTCAGAATCTTGAAATTTGGTACGAAGCAACGTCTTATAGCATAGATAAAGGAAAAATTACGAAATCCATAAATTTTTAGTTACATCACATAATATATATTTTTTTAATAATTTTAACCTTACTACCCATTTCCTCATAAACGCGTAGAGGTATTAAATTGAAATTCATACCAAATACTCAGGTCTATAATACCTTTAAGCTGTAACAAAATCAAACTTCTATGTCAACGCAATCAAAAGAAACAGCAATTTAAGCTGCATATTTTGAAACTCGCAAGTACTCGCAAGGGAATCAAAACCTAAAGGGTACTTCCAGTCGACCTAGAATCTTGAAATTTGGCATGAAGCAACGTTTTATAGCACACATAAAGGAAAAATTCCGAAAACCTTAAATTTTTAGTTACATTACAAAATATATATTTTTTAATAAATATAAACTTATTACTTTTTTCCTCATGAACGCGTAGAGCTATCAAGTTGAAATACTTACTTAGTACTTAGTTACTTAAACGATAAAGAGATCTTTGTCTTAAATTTATGCTCCTCCATCTTTCCCCATTGTAATGTTATGAATTTCATTTTGCAATAAGATTACCATAGTTATGACTCGATTGTCGTAATGAAAGAACTTTGTAAACCTTGCAGGTTTGTACGGAACCCTCGGTGCGCGAGTCCGACTCGCACTTGGCCGGTTTTTTTTTTGCATAGGGGTGGATTGAGAGTGCTAGAAAGTGACTTAGACTAGTATTTCCCGTTGGAAAGTATCTAATTTCTGCAGGAAACTAGCGGCGGGCAGCTAGAACAACCATTAAGGTAAAGTAAACCTTATTTTTGCTTCAAAAATCCTCCTACATCCTACATCTATGAGTACAACATACAGGGTATTACAAAAATACCCGTAAATTTTAAAAGAGAGGCTTGTAAGGAGTCTACTAACAAAATGTGAGACATGTATTACTCAACTAATTCAAAATGACCCCTAATTGTCGTATTTGCCCCGCGTTTGTAGAGTCGAGTGGTTACGTTTGAATGGATTAGTTAGGAAGCTACGATACCTTCTACCTTTGCACTGTGAAGGCGCTACAAATGTTCAAGTCCATTGCTTGTTCTACAATAATAATGAATTACAATCAACAGTGGATGTCTACTGGCTGATAATGACAGTCATCTATCTACCTCAGATTAGGTGATCTATTATGTGTTTACCGACTTTCGATATTTGCCGTCTTTTCATTATTTTATGTGGTATTCTAACTTCTCAGTCGCTTTCTTTGAACAGTGGTCAGTGGAACAGTCAATTTCCAGCATTGTCAGGCATGTCATCGAACTCGTCCCATCGTCGTCGTCGTCGTCGATCATCGTCATCGTCGTCATGAACTTGACTGACAGCGAGTTTGACATATCGTCGTATGAGTTCTAACACCACGTATATCAGAATTATATACAGGAGAACGAAAAAACGAAGGTCAGAAGTGTTTGACGGATACCGTGCTGTTACTTTTTACGCGTCGTGTAAGCTTCGATGGCCAAGTGGCTAGGCCCGTTGACTTCCATTCAGCAGTTCGCGGGTTCAAACCTCGGCACGTACCAATGTGTTTTCGAGTTTCGAATTCATATGTATGTTTATTCGACGCTCTTACGGTGAAGGAAAACATCGTGAGGAAACCTGCACACACCTGCGAAGAAATTCAAAAGTTGTGTGTGAAGTTGACCAACCCGCACTGGGCCAGCGTGGTCGACTAAGGCCTATTCATCCTGATACCAGGGTAGGCTCGAGCCCCTCGGAGGGAACGTATATGAGCTGTTAACGTATTGTATAAGTTTAGCGACAGTAGTACATAATGGGACTAGTATAGCTAAAATTCATACAGGTAGAGTTACTTAATTTGAAGCGGGAACTTTTTAGCGGGGGATCCAATTTATTTTTTGACATTACTTCGGTAAAAGAATGTTTAATTCTTTTTATTTTTATAAAAATGCAATCTCGCATCTTTTCACTTTTCATTTATTCATTTATTTTGAGTTATCCATCAACATCTACGTATATAATAAAACTGTAGAGGTTGAAAATCTGTACATAGAAAAAAATGCTAAAAATCGAGACAGGGGGATGTAACAAGTGATATACCTACTCGTAGAACATATCCAGTTTATACGAGCTAATCTCCGAAACTCTTGGACCGATTTGAATGAAATTTTGCATGGTGGTACCTTATATCCCCCGTCAACATGTTAGATACTTTTTACCGCGGGAAAATATCTCATTCCTACCGGAAACGACATGAAATAGTCAAAATACAACGCGGGCGTAGTTTATAATAAAGCGGTCGAACAGCAATGAACGTGGCAGGCAGTTCTGGTCGCCAAAATCAAAACGCGATAGTATAGACGTAATATGCAGGTTCAGTATCTCTTGAGTAAAGGGGCATCACAATCGCCCCTGATTGGTTGCATTCATTGATAATTCCCCAAGTTTTGCGGTAATCAGTTCCACAGTTCGTAATTATTGATATACAGAAGATCGAATTAATGTAATTGATTGGGGGTTGTTTAGTGATTATTATGCTTATGATTATTATCTTTAAACGAACAGGAAAACATATCTGTGATAAGCACTTGCTTGCTTATCGGTAGCGTTTTATTACTGTTTTACTTTTTTCTCCTACGTCTGAATAAACAAATTTCTAACTGATTTATCACACGATTTATCACACGTGTTAGATTCTTGCACCAATAGGACCATTTAACGTATTTCAAACTATACAAAATAAAATAAATCGTACTTTTTTAATAATCAACGTTAAGTTTTACCTTGTGACAGCTAATTATCTGTTGAAACTGTCCTTGTGAATATTAATGTTAATAAAGACTTTCACATGGGTGCAGAATTTGATATCAAACTTAAAAATAAACTAACCAATACATGACCGACATTTTTTTTTTCAAATAATATGAAGCGACTTCTCGCTCACTAAATTGAAGAACGTTATTTTTCAATGATAAAAATAAAACAAAAACTTGGCATACAATAATAACATATGTTATTCCGTGGTGGTCAGCTTTAGGTGTAAGTAGTAAATTCCACTAACTATTATTTAAAAAAGAAACGCATGTAATCTAGTTTATTTCAAGCTCCGTCAACCACGAAAATGAACGAAAACATTCGAAATATTAATTAAATTTTATTTATTTTTCAAGTCTTTTCCCAATGAGATCGAGCTCTTCACTACAATGTTTAAATCAAACACTTTCATATTTATAATGATAGCTTTAGTCCAAGCAAAACACAAAATAGATTTCGAAGAAAGAGATAAACAGATTAATGATAGAATCGAAAAGGAAAACGCGAATTTCGATGACTCCGAAAGAAGGTTCATGGATAGATTAAATGATGCGGACTGGCACATCGCACATTTGAAATCTACAGATTTTGAAAATACTAGAAGAGTAGGACAGAATTGCAAAGAAGAAACGTTTGAAGAAAAAGTTAAAAGATATAGAAAAAGTTTGAAAAATGATGCTGGAAGAATAACGTACGTATCAGCTGACCCACTCCCGGTTGATGAAAAAGATTTCGATGAAAATAATTGTATACCGAAAGAGAATAAAAGTGAAAATAAAAATCCAAGCAACGAAACGAATACAACAGGCAAGGAATTTAATGATGAAAAATCTGATCTTGTGAATAACAATACATCAAAACCTGATGTTCCTACAAAAGCGACCGTTACTACTAAACAAACAGAAGATACTAAAGCAATAGTAGAAGTAGAAGGTCAAGTAACACTTGATGATCCAAACGCAAGTCTTAAGCCAATAGATAATAGAAAAGTACCGTTAGAGATGCCCAATATTGTTGACCAGGCGACCACGAAGAAACATAATAGTGACGAAGATAAGAGTAAAGATGGTAGACGGGGTGATTATCTATTCAGTTCGGTAGAATATGACGATGACGTAGTTGATTTTTCTGAAAGTACGTGTCCAGATTCTGTGGAAGTTATTACGCTAGAACAGGATCTCCTAAGGCCTTACGATGTTGAATGTGAATTAAGCGTAGAATGGCACAGTTTAGAATAATAAATGTTAAGGTTCTTAGGACAAATTTTCGTACTGAAGCGTTATGTGTTAAGACGTACCTATGTATTTTTATTTTTGAATTCACTCTATGCTGTCATAGCCTTTTGTAAATATTATTCCCCAAGTAACTTTCCACACTTAGGTATGCAACCAATCTTCTTCTTATATATAAAAATGGATTGCTGTTCGTTAGTCTGCTTAAAACTCGAGAACGGCTGAACCGATTTGGCTAATTTTGGTCTTGAAATATTCATGAAAGTGCAGGGAAGGTTTAAAGGGTAAGAAAAAAAAGAAAAAAGAAAACATTGAATTAAAATAAATTATATAACCGAGCGAAGCCAGGGCCGCTAGTATTTCATAAAAAAGGATACAATTGTCAAGTTATTGTACACAGATTCTTTATACAAACAAAAATACTAGTTATTTCCTCCTATTAAATATTTTTTGGAAAAATATTCGGTCCCCTTCTACTTTAGCTAATAATTAATATAAAATAAGAATAATTTATTTTAATAGCAGCCACCTGTAAGTTTCTTCAGTCGTCCCGAGTTTTGGTGCATGCACTGCACTAGATTATAGGGACTCACACAAAATAAATACGTCGGTAAAATACCCCGTTTTAATTCATAATAGTTAAGGTATAATAAATTTACAAGAAATTATTGTCTGTTCTTGGAAATTTCCATTCCAACTAAATAGTTTCCGTAATAAGGTACAACCTCGAATAGTTCGATAGTTATTAGGTATCTTGTTTCTATAAAAGTTAAATAAGTAAAAACTAAAGACCTATTCCACTTTACTTGATGATCTTATGGTATTTAAGATGCTGTGGTCGAAAATGTGTGACATACCGAGAATAAAAATATCCTCATTATAACGATATTTATTACAGGGCGAAGAGCGATTTTTACTGCCCTCAAGAGCGAAGCGCGATTTTCATTGCTCTTCTCTTAGAAAATATCGCTCCACTACCGCCCTCTTCCGGAAAATAAAAGTTCATGACGGAAAATTCTGTGGAAACTGTTCTACAACAGCTTCCAACATATTACTCTCTAATTTTTCATAGCGCTAAGAGATGGCAGTAGTCATTCCTTTGTAGGAACATGCAATCGTAGCTTTCAGTGCTACGCTGGTGCTACGAATCCGCTACGATTACAAGTCCTTAATAAAATAGATAGATGGCGCTGAATGAATTAATACAAAAATGAGCTAGTTCAATGCAAATCTCCTGAAGTATTTACATTTGATATTACACAATTACAAAGAAAGAAAATAGTAGTGGTTTTTTATTTCTAAGAATAATTTTATTATAACAACGCAATTTAATCAAATTAAGCCCAAATCACTTAAATACATAACAGGAAATACGTTCATTTTTTTTATATTATAAACACAAACGTTTTGTAAGGATGGATGGATTGATGTATGAATGTGCGTTACTCTTTCACGCAATAACTACTGAATGGATTTTAATGAAAGTTAAAAATAATATAATATAAGCTATATAAAACTAAAAAATAAAAAAAAAAACATATAAACTAAACAAAACAAACAACAAACAAACTACACCAACACCACCACCACCACCACTAACTAAATATATAAAACTTAACAACGCATAGGCTAACTTTTAGGAATTTTCCCGCATCCCTCATTTCCACGGGAAAATTTGTTAGCACGGGCGGAGCGGAGGAGGAGCTAGTTAGACATATTTATTTCAAAAAACATATATGATACGAAAGAAGGATTAAAATTAATAAAGATAAAAAAAAACCAACCAGCCCCCCAGTCATAGCAATGAAGTGCTATGACAAAAGTTTGTCGCACATTTAACTGTGAAAAAGTTGCGCGAAACACGCCATATTGAAATATCCTCCAATAGGATAAGAGAATACGCACAACAAAATAATGTCTGTCACGCGTGGGACGGGGAGGCCATGTTACAGGGCCTGGAAAGTAAAACTTGTGGTAAAACTGGGTACCTATTTCTTAAGCAGTTTACACACGGACAACTAAAGGGGTTTACACAATAACATCAAGGATCCCCTCGGCTTGGACACATGTCTAGTCTACTAGAATCTTGTAAAGAGCCGAGTAGTGTAAGGACTTAAGGAGGCATTAGAAGCCTCACAACTGCGCAATCAAGGTTTGTGGGGCGCGGACACTGAAGGCAATTTGGGGTCAGTCAGATGTAAGTATTATTTTAAAATATTCAATAGGGAATATGCATGTGACTTTAAAATGAACGAAATATATTTTTTGAAATCTTTTATTGTTACACAAACATAACCAGATGCTCACGTAACATCAGCCAGATGTTGTCACGACATTAATGGCTTCCCAATTGCATAGTCGATTCGCACTGTTTGTTCTACAAACTTCAAAGATAAAGTCTAAATATTTGATACATCAAGGTTTTCAAAACATCACTTATTAATGACGACAGAACAGAAGTTAATTTAATAAACTTTGTTCAAACCAAGACTGCCTCTCGTCTCACACTAGAGAACAAGTATAAAAATAATAATTTAAAGGGGCGATGCGATATAACGAGATACGTTGTCAATTTAGGTAAAAATTGTTCGATAAATGTAGTAGTTGAAAATAGAATGAGTAAATAAGTTCTCATCCCTATATCAAACTATTTCTTACGACGTTATAATATAACTCACACTTCTCAAGATGTCTAACCTGCACCTAAATATATTTAATTCACAGCCATCGTTTACACCCCACGTGTCACCTCAGACAGAACCACCCTCTACCCCAACACCTTGCATCGTACATCACCCTATAGCCGCAGACACACAGGGATGGAGCCAGGGCCTTTATGTGACACCCGAAACGAAGAAAGCGTCAGAATGGCTAGTTGTCTGTCCAATTTGTCTATGAGAGCTGCATAGAATACAAGCTTAGCATATTAAGGGCTTATCTACCGAAACAATAGATACAAAATGTTACAGGAAATAATTGAAGGAAAAATTGAGAGCCAGAGGGGAAGAGGAAGGAGAAGAACGTCCTGGTACGACAACTTGAAAAGTTGGACCGGCATAGACAGAGCAGTAGATTTAAGAAGAATAACCGAACTTAGAGAAGAGCTTAGAAAAATTGGATACTTGATAAAAGTATAGATGACAAAAGTGAAATAAACGGTTGGATTATCAGCAATTATTACCGACCAACATTATCGATCAATATAGAGATTACAGAGCAATCTAGAGCAATTTTATGACATTTCGATAGTTCTTTGGCAGTTATTGCTGCTAATTGCTTCACGTTACACTGAACAATTTTAAAGCCACGATAATTAAACGCAAAAAAACTTGAAAAATAATAATATTTTTCCTTAAAATTTAAACTATCAACTTATAACCTCATTCCAGTTCCAGTAATATTCATTCTATTCCGTTGGTTACTTGGAATTTTCTTTTAGTCACCTCTCACACCACTGTCAGATAAAGTTAGGTTGGACTCATTCTAAGCTGAAAACTACACGGTAATACTAGTATGAAAAGTTGCAAACAAAATTAAATGTTAGAGTAATAAATTAGAAAACAGGTTGAACTTCAGAACGCTTAGCACCTTATATTTGTGCTTAGGGTCCGGGTGACACCTAGCCTAGCGCCCTCAAACGGGTGGTCGCTTCCGCCTCCCCTAGATTCGTCTCGGGTTAACCATCCTTTCATCTCCTGCCGACTCCTGCTGTCCTGGTAGCATCACGGGGCCCCGACACGTGAGAACGCGTGTTCCGACTTGTTCCTCTCAACATGTGGGGGAAGGGGTGGGCTTTTTTTTACGAGTATTGTACTATGTCCTGATGGCGACACCAGTGTTTGAGAGGTAGATTGACCTCAGAATCCACACGATAAGTAAGCAAGCAAGCAATGAGGGGTTATCAAGATGACATTTTATGAAAAAAAATAAAGAAGTTTCTATTGACGTCAAATAGATGGCGTGCATGTCGAGTAATTATGTCAAACGAGAGCTTATCAAGCCAAAGAGGCAGAGAAAAAACTGGCAAAACTGTTGTTGTCACGTCACACGTAACGCACTTTGTTGTGTTTAAGGTTCGTTTCGTGATTTTGCGTGTTGAGTTGCGTTTTAAATTTTGATTCGTTTTACCAGTGACCTTTGCGACTAACTTTTGTGACATTATTTCCTACCTTCACGCACGTCTATTTTATTCGACATAAGAGATCAATGCAGCGCCATCTCTTATGAACAGAATGAAACCTTTTTTTGGGTTCAGAACTGTCAAAATTAAAACCTCTCATTAGATTAAAGCCTTTTCTATGGTCGAAAGCTGTAACCCATAAAGGAAAAAAATTTTACGCGCCCAAATGGAGTAGTAATCAAAACGTACTATGGGTGCCGGCTGGGACATATTTTGGACTCACACACACGTCATAACATGAATGTCTCTATCTTTTTCTAACGTACCGTATTCAAAGATGTGTGATAGAGACTGATAGAGTTAAAAGACAAACCCCGTCTCCCACTTCCACCTACCCTCCTAGCCTCTGAGCGGCCGCGTAGGTTTCGATACAAAATAGGCATGATTACTACTCTATATGGGCGCGAATTTTTTTTTCCTTCATGCTGTAACCATTTTCCTCCTAATTGGCAGATTGGGGATGGCATTTCTTGATAGTTTTTTGGAAGTTTTTAGTTTAGTCCGATTCTAAGCCGGTAATGCAATCGATATAAAAACGTTGCAAAGTCCTAAGTGTTCAGCTTGACTTACTCTTAACTGTACCTACAAATTTTTAAACTACCCACAATCCAGAAACTTGGCAAGCGACTTATGCGATAGTCATTTGCAGGCGAGTAATGTAAGTTAGAGTTATTTATTCAGTTTAATTTAATTTATTTAGCTAATTTGAAAGCCCAGTTTTTAATACTGTTTTTGGAGGAAATATATTCAAAAAGAGTTTCTCTATCTATACCAAAGGGAAAAGATTTGATTGTTTGTTTGTTTGCATTGAGGCTCCGAAACTACTAAACCGATATAAATGAATCATGGTGCAAAGGTAGAATAGGCCTTGGAGAAGAGTACTTAGGCTACATTTTATTACGGGAAAATTCCTCATTCCCACGGGAAAAACAGTCAACGTGGGCAGACCTGCAGGGCGGAAAACTAGTCTGTAATAAATAAATTAGGTAGGGACATCTAACACAAGACCATTCGACCTCAAATTAGGTAGAGCCTCAAATTGGTGTCAGATAGCTGCGATAGCTGTATGCATAAATACATCATTACTTATAGAAATAAATACAGACTTATTGTTTGCAATATCCAAAGCAAACAATAGTGCTCATAACACGAATTGGGCGGGCGGGATTCGAACCCGAGACCACTCGCGACCCAAGGCAAGAGCTTGAAACACTACGAACTAGGCCGCAGGCCGTAAACGAGGCTGTACATTCATGTCTTTCATCCTATCATCCAGATTTTTTTTCATCACAATGCATTCAGCCGCCTAGATGATAGCCAGAATAACTATCGTATTTTTTGTAATAATAGAGCTTAATACATAACGGTTTTTATATAAGAAATGTTTCAAATGTAAACACAATCTTAGAACTAATTGTAAAACGTAATCGAATTTCAAACAACTTGAGTAGTTAACAAAATTACTCCAATTACCTTTAAACTTTCACCATTCTTTCAACCCCTGTTAATTAACACATGGAAAAATTCAGTTGATTTTCTGTAATTAGTTGCCACTTGCCACACTTTGTGTCGGGAAGATCGTTAATCATAAGCTAAGGGGCAGCATCCCTCCCTTTCTAACATACACCGAATCTTATCCTCCGCCCCTTTCACGCGGAAGCATTCCCAGGGTATGCAATTAAATATTCTAACACCACAACGACGTATGCGTGATAATGCTGTTTTTGTAAAGTAAGTCTTATGTGGAAGGTATAAAGATTTTTTTTGGATGGCTGGTGTTGTACAGGGAATAAGGATATAATCTAGGGCCTCTTTCCCGAAGCTATAACTTACAATTTGATGTCCATTGCGTAGAGTAATTGTGACGTTGTATTTGGGTATCGTATAGGCCACGCAATGTAATGGAATAGTATTTTCAAGTTAATAGTCCATGAAAAGGGGAAGTATGGCTTGGGTACCATGGCAACCAAAAATGAACATTATCTTTTATGCTCTTAAGCTGCAATCTGCTTGAGCAATCTTTGAGATAGGTTATGCTTTTAATGCGTTGTAGGAATTTCATCCCAGAGTGATGGTGATAAGAAAGATTGTCAGTATTTGAGATAGTTTTGGGATCTCCTGGCGGATTCTGAGTTCCTGGTACCGAATGCCCTTTGCCACGTGACGTCATTCCTGACGGGGAGCTTTTAAAAGCTTGTGACGTCACAAAAACACGTGCTTTTTCCTAACGGGGTGAGCAGAGCTTAGGTCACAGAAAAAAAAGTATATCGTTATTTAATTAAATTCTGACGAGACTTCTATGCTTGAACCAGTAGGTAAAGTTTAAGTTGAAAGTTTTTTTTGTTTTCAATACTCTTTTGTTTTTCGGGGTACCTACTGGCACAGATAAATAAATAGTTATTAGTTACTATGGTACTGGTGACCTGAAGCACAAACTCTGTATATTTCAGGCACCAGTCTTCACTAAGTACCTACCTTTAGTTATTTTGTAAGTTGTAATGATATAATCCTACTTAATATATATTTTAAGGTCAATGTGAAGAAGCTTCAATAAATAAATATTATTATCGGTTAGTATGGGAATTTTGGAAACTTTAAAACATATCGGCCGTTTAAATTCAAATGTCGTAAGGATCATTTTGTCGTAAGTCCAATAATACCGTTCGACTTAGCACATTAATCTGCATCTGATGTTACTGGGGGTCTTACTTTGTAGTAAATATCAATTATGATTATGAGGAACACTTAGGTTGTATAGGTACAACACATTATGAAGGTTGTATACAACACATAATATGAAGATCTGTCCTCCTAGCACGACCGCTCTCACGTGGCAGACATAATTATGTCGTGCGTATTCTCTTATACCTACTATTGGAGTGGAGGATAATGCAGTATGAGGGTTAGTTTCGCTATGGTAGGGTTTCTCGCGGGTTTTCGACATTTAAATGTGAGATAAACTCTTATCACAGCACTTCATGCTACGGGGGCTGTTCTTAGGAACTATGTCATAATTTTATTAAAAGGAAAAACTGCATTCATATTTAAATTTTTTAAACTCAGTTCGGGAAAGGGAAGAAAACTAATTCTCTGTACAAACTGTCCGATTAAGCTGTCTATTTTATATAGGAATGTTTAATTTTTTTACTATGGTAATTATTACCATTAGATAAATTATTGCCAAAATTCACTACCAGAAAGGCATTCTGCTCTGACCTGTTCCGACGCAACTCGCTAACCGCTAGCATAAGGCCCAGGGCCTGGCCACAGCTTCGCGCACGCGGCGGCGGCGGCGCAGGCGGCGGCGACCAGCGGAATGTTGCCAGTAACCCATAGTCAACATTAACATAAGAGAACTAAAAAAATTTTTCATTTCTAAAACCCGCTAGAAAAATGTACCACCGAAATCAAGAAATTGTATTAAAGGCGTGAAATTACCCAACTTTTACAAAAAAACGTTCAATTTTCATGCAAAAAGTAACATTTATCTTATTTTACTTAGAAAACGACTTCAACACTGTCATGTAGCACAAATAAGATTAAAAATACGTAAAAGTAACGTTTTGGGTCATGTGACGCAAAGTGCTCCAAAATATCGTAAAATGTTACAATACTAACGTTCTGGCAAGTTTTGCACCGCAAGTCGCCGCCGCCGCCGCCGCCGCCGCCGCCGACGCGCGAATCTGTGGCCAGGGGTTACTGTTACATCACTGTTGTTATTTCAAACCCCAAGGACAAGGTGAGTAGCACACAAATGCTGTATATTGTCGAGTATTGGCATCTGGACATAACATAACATTGCACAGACAGTGGTTTATTAATTGCGATCGAATGTAAACACAACATAACTGCCAAATGACGTCATTATGTTCACTCTACGACTCTACGTTACGATTCAAACCTTTTATTTCATTACTGACTTTAGAAAACCGGTTTAGCAGGTTTTCCTGTAGGAATGAGGAATTTTACCTGGGTAAAAGGTAGCCTATGTTCTTTTGCAAGGTTTATTATACTTTTGTACCAAGTTTTATTAAAATCGGGTCAGTAGTTTCGGAGCCTATTCAATAATTAGGAATATTTTAGGTTTTTTTTTAAATATGTAATCCGAAATTTTATTAACGATCCTAATTATTTTTGAAAATAGAATTTAGCTTATGTTACTTGGGGATAGTGTAGCTTTCCAACAGTGAAAGAATTTTTGAAATCGGTTGATTAGTTTCGCAGACTATTCAATGCAAACAAACAAAATAATCAAATCTTTCCTCTTTATAATATTTTTATAGATATAGATGAGTGTGAAACATCGGTGAGAAATTTGTGGAACGTGTGTGAACCTGTACTTTCCCCCCTTAACATGCAGTGCTATGACAAAAGTTTGTCGCACATTTAACTGTCAAAAAACCCACCATATTGAAATATCCTCCAATAGGATAAGAAAATACGCACGACAAAATTATGTCTGTCACGCGTGGACCGGGCATGTTAGATGGGCTTCCCTCTAAAGTCACATCAGTCTAAATGGTCAATGAATCTAAACGACTGGTGGCTACTCCCTCGGGCCGCGTTCGCTTTAGTACGTATTTAAAACGGCCGCCATTTTTATTTTCCGTCACAGTTCGTGTTTGGAATAATAAAACCATAAAACAAGCTTTTTGCTAATAAAGGCAGATAGGATAGGATAGCATCGGTAGAAGTCTACAAGGGTTTTAAGAAGCGTACGCCCATATGGAAACTATAGCAACTGTGATCGCCAACTTTTCCGTCAAGTTGGGATTTTGCTACATATTCTTTTCAAGAAAGAGACCATAGTCCAGCTGTGGGCTATTATTATTCATTAAGATGCCCGTCGCGTCGCTAACCATGCCGTTGGAAAAAGTGCCCTGTTATTCCCTTCACATTTTATCGCTATGTGTTTAGCCACATATTTAGAAAGGCGTCATAGATAAAGCGTTATAAAGAAATTTACTACCCTATTGTAATATAATATATATAACTTTTTGAACAGATACCGTCTACCTACTAGCATTTTTACTATTTTATGATCGAAGCGAAAAATGAAAAAATTGTGTTCGGGCAGGGACTCGAACACGCATTTCCTTACCCCACAGACGCACTAACAATAATAATTGTGCAATCGAGACTCTGTAGGAACCCGACGAAATTCATTATATTGCTATCACATTTCTAATTATTACGTAAAGATGTTTTCGTTCTGCGGTTTTGCTAGAATTTTTCAGTAAGTAAGCAGTATTTCACCTCTGAAAACGTGATTCAATTTTTATAATATCTTGAAACGGAATTTATTCTATTTTTCGGTGCAGAATTTGTTCTTTTTAAAATGTATCAGAAATATATTTCCGCGTTAAACAAAAATATTATTTTAAAATAACGTTTATTCACATGTAGCAGTTGTTTCGTGTACCGCGTGTTCACTAAATTTGGATGAGCGAACACAATTTTGGAGCTAGCTTCAATAAAACACTTTTGATATAACGGAATACCTATTTGCGCCGAAATAAATTTCAATTTAGCACTCTTCTAAAAATAAACCACTACCTTTCCGCTCTCTCCGCGCTAACAGATTGTCCCTTGGGAATGAGGTACTTTCCCGCGGTCAAAAGTAGCCTATGTGTTATTTCAATGTACAAGCTATATTGTTGTAAAGTTTCATTAAAATCCATTCAGTAGTTTTTGCGTGAAAGAGTAACAACCAAACAAAAAAAACCTTCGCGTTTATAACATTAGTAGGATTTACCTCTTTTTTTTTTTTTTTTTTTTTTTGTTAAATTTATGGCCTGGTTGGATTTACCTCAGATGTAGGGCGAGAGGTCCACTCTGCTATGGCAACGAGCGCGTCTTTACGCCGTTAACTAACAGCTTATGGAAAAGAACATAGGATACGATTTACAGCGGGAAAATTTCTCATTCCCACGGGAAAAGTAGTTCAAACGGGCGGAGTTGGCACAAAGATAGAATAGACCTAAGACCTAGCGAAAGAACATAGGCTAACTTTTACCACGGCAAAATTCCTCATTTCCACGGAAAAAAACTACTAACGCGGGCAGAGCAGCGGCGGGAAGCTACATATTAATGTACATATTAGATTTGGCCCTAAAATGAATGTATGCAGTTTCCAGACTCCAGATAGCGCAGTGCAGTAATATTTCTAATTGTCGAGAATCCTTGAGTTTGGGCGAGTGCGACTCGGGCCCAAATAAAGCATTGCTCACTTGTCTGCGGAATTATCACTGCAATTAGTTCCCACCAGCTGCAGTCTTAGGGGGGGGGGGGTTTCAACCCACTACCACAACCCCCCCCTTCTCCCAAGGCGCAACCTGCCCAGATTGCTTTAGCGGAGTGAATGCTCCTTTCAGTAGTGTAAAAGATGTCAATGTGCTGTACCTAATATCAATATTTAAACGTTACTAAATATACCGCGCTTAGATTGGCTAAAAAATTCATGGCAAAAAAAGACAGGAAACGAATATAAAATAAATGTAAGTGTTGCCATTAATCCTCATGCTTGACATTCAAAGAGCATTCTTTTTTTTAAATAACAACACTCTTATTATGCTTGTGAAAACAAATTACTGTAGGTACAAAATATTATAGTGCCATAAATATAAAAAAGTTAATGGTTTTGTCGGATTTTTTCTCATCGCTGCGATAATTCTGCCGGCACTTATTATTAGTGAGAAGACTACTTTAAAATGGGGCATTCTCAATGCGGACGCGAAGTTTTTCAACTTTTTTATTGCGATTCTTTAAGTAAATTAGTCTGTAAACTTCGGGAGTGGCCCAGTTTCGCTAAGTTTTACTTCGCTGAATGTCATACTTATTAACCCCCGACGAAAAAGAGGGACAATAAGTTTGAGTTGTGTGTCTGTCTGTCTGTCTGTCTGTCTGCTGTCTGCTGTCTATCTGTCTGTCTGTGGCATCGTAGCTCCTAAACGGATGCGCCGATTTTGATCTAGTTTTTTTTGTTTGCAAGGTGTCACAATTGAGAGTGTTCTTAGCTATGATCAAAGAAAATATCTTCAGCCATTTGAAGATTATCAGCTCTTTTCTAGTTGTTGAAAGGATCAGTAATGGTTTTGTGTCGGGGGTTATTCAATTTTTTGATATAGTGTTATTTGCGTATTTTTCTACTTTCCTTCAGACGCTTTTTAATAAACGCTTAATTTGTAACAAAGCGATGCTTGTAATTTTTGAAGCACCAAAATTTTTTGTTGCATTGTCAAGTACCTATTAAATTGTTCCTTCTGTACCTACGCTGTCCATTTGCGCATGAGTGATATATAGTACTCGATTACCTACAACCAACAGATACAAATAAACCACTGGGCGGGCGCAGTAAAGAAATTCGAACAATACCACACAATACACCGTAAAATTTAACTGGTTGTTTGTTTGTCTGCAACATACTCGTGAAACTAAACAACTCCCAAACAACATCCCAAAAATAGTTTTCAACTTTTCATATACAAGTGGGAGGCCTTTGTCCAGCAGTGGACGTCTTTCGGCTGAGATGATGATGATGATGATGACCGGCCACTTTGTATGAAAAGTTGAATATTATTATATTTGAGATAGCGACCCGCCCCGGCTCCGCACGGGAAAATGGTTATTGTGGCTTATCCTTAAGTATATTACGCATGTATTATACATATAAACCTTCCTCTTGAATCACTCTATCTATTAAAAAAAACCGCATCAAAATCCGTTGCGTAGTTTTAAAGATTTAAGCGCACAAAGGGACATAGGGACATAGGGACATAGGGACATAGGGACGGAGAAAGCGACTTTGTTTTATAATATGTAGTGATTTCAACCTATGTTCCTTGGGGAAAGGTGTTTAGTTTCATGAGTTCTACCAGTAGGTATGTTTCGGATAAACAACCAGTAGGTATTTCACTGTGTATAAAGTACAGCCCCGAAAAAAACAGCTTAGTTCATTTAACAGCATATTTAGTAGATTTCCGGAAAAAATATTCATTCATAGTCCGTGAGAAATTACGTACAAGTACTAGAGAAGACACCTCGAATATTCTATGCGTCAACATGGCGGCATCAGTAGACGGGCGGAGTGCGCGGCGGGAAAAAAAAAACAAAACACAAACGACATAGAACTTGGAGATCGCGACCTCCAATAAATTCATATTACTTTGCGGTTTGCGGGTGTCATTTCTATGTACGCTGGTATAATAAGTAGTCCATATTGAGCGTAGTACAAATCTGTTTGCAGTGAAATTCATGAGTATACGAATTACCATACGCTAAATATACTCCCACAATGATATCATAGCTAAACAGCATGTAAATAAGTCCTTCACGGGTAACACAACACCACGCGGGTTAAGGTCGGGGAATCGATACAGATTGAGAAAGAGGTCAAATCAAATCAAATCAAATCAAATCATTTATTTTTAACTTTTGGACACTTTTTTGGACACTTAGTTAAGTCAAATAAAGTTACATTTAGTGGCGAGTTCAGCAAAGCAAAATAGGTAGTAAATACCTAATTACCTATGTAATTTATTATTATTAACCTACTACTTAATCATTGGGCCCGATTCTACATATCGACGGTTAAGTACCAAATACTGCTATCTGCAAAATGTCAACTTTACAGGAGAGCAAAAAAACGTTCTGACATTTTAGTTTTAGATAATTTAAATCAATTTAGAGCAGTTGTTGGTATACCTATATCTTTGAATATAGCAATGAATCGAATGTAGTGTTTCTATCAAAGGTGATGCAACAACTGTGAAGTAGATCTAGATTAAGATCTAAAAATCACTAAAAAGTAGATAGCAGTATTTAGTACTTAACCGTCGATATTACGCTCTAACTTAAATTTAAATATCTTATTATTATGACCCTATCACGTTCTTAAGAACGAAAAGGGACAGGTGATTGCCATCCTACATTTAGAGACGTCATACATCGATTTTACGCGTAGTGTAGCAGGCATTTAAAAACATCCCGACTTAGAGTATAAATAGAAAAATTCATCCCGACTAAATTAAGCTGAATTTGACAGTTGCGCTGCTTATTTTAAATATCATTCATTCAAAATTAAATTCATTTATCTCCCATCCTTTTCGATTCCCATATGAATGCGAAAGAGAAGAGATTTTAGCGGCCACGGCAGAATTGAGCCCATTGTTAGAAAAATAAATAAAACTTTGAGTGGATTTGTTTTGTTTTGTAAAAAAATAATATTTAAAGGATACTAAAATAAATAATGTGCGTGTGGCCCGAGTGTTCCTTTTTTAAAAATAGTCCAAACATCACGAAATTCAGGAATATTTTAGGAAATAATTGTGAAAAGTCAATAGTAAAGACGAAAAATTTGTGAAAAGTATGGAAAAAAAGTTATGGTCAATTAACTAGAACACTCAGTCCGCTCACCTGAGAAAAATACTGTATCTCTTTTCTCAAAAAGTACTAAATCTATATATATTTTTGTTTTGTGAAATAATTGTGCAGAATTTGTTAAATATATTCACAATTATTCAATGTATTTCATAGTTTTATTTTGTTTTTATAAAGGTATCTGTAGAACACTCAACCCTCCTATGGTGCTGATGGAGTGTTCCTAAAATCTCATACTATAGCTACATAAATTATTGAAATTTTTAATCTATTACACGAATACCACCCCGAATCAATTTGTGAAACAAAAATCTGAACGTAAAATATAATAGTTCAAGAGTAAATTAAAATAATACTTTCTTCGTTACGTCCCGTCTGAGTGTTCCATATTTTGGCGTATATTTAATTAACCCGAACTTCTATGCAAACCGAACCTACATCAGTAATTGTGAAAATATATTTACTAAAATTTAACACGTTTTTTATTATTGTGAATGTTTAATTTACAACAATAATCAACTTATCATATTTCTATGCCGAAACATTGATGTAGGGTAGACATAATTTTATTTTTGTCGGACAAAATTTTTATTTACCCTCATTACGCGCCAACTATTCATTCATAGCTTGATTCCAGTAGAACGCAACAGTTTGCTCTAGTAAAGATGGCCCCATTACTTAACATTCTTTATCTTACGATTTTTTAATTTAGAAAAGAAAAATAATATATTAAATAAATAATCTATAATTTTCATGAAATAAAATGTATAGTACAATTTAAAAATGTGTTATTTTTAAATACCGGGTTATTTTTTAATCATTGCGCATATTTTAGATAGACTTAAGTTTTGGAAAATAAAAGAACCCGTATATTTTTAATTTATTAAGTCTCACAAAACAGTATTATCTAATATTGTGATTTAATAACGATACTGACTATACAAAATATTCGCACTCATTAAAAATATCCCTGTATACATGGACTGCATGGTCACCCTAATCTATTTTCTACCTTAGAAAATTGATAAATTGATAACTGTTAAAATGAAACATGCACAAAAACAGAAGACGTGTAAAATTTTAGTAAAAACATTTTCACAATTTCTGCAGTAGTCTCGGTTTGCATACATGTTCGGGTTAATTAAATTTAAATATACGCTAAAATACGGAACACTCAGACGGGATGTTAAAAAGTAAGTTTTTTATTAATTTACTCTTAAACTATTATATTTTACGTTCAGATTTTTGTTTCACAAATTGATTCGGAGTGGTATTCGTGTAATAGATTAAAAATGTCATGAATTTATGTAGCCATAGTTTGAGATTTTATAGGAACACTCCGTCAGCACCATAGGAGGATTGAGTGTTCTACAGATACCTTTATAAAAACAAAATAAAACGATGAAATACTTTGAACAATTGTGAATATATTTAACAAATTCTGCACAATTATTTCACAAAACAAAAATTTAAATAGATCTAGTACTTTTTGAGAAATGAGGTACAGTCTTTTTCTCAGGTGAGCGGACTGAGTGTTCTAGTTAATTGACCATAACTTTTTTTCCATACTTTTCACAAGTTTTTCGTCTTTGCCATTGACTTTTCACAATTATTTCCTAAAATATTCCTGAATTTCGCGATGTATGGACGATTTTTAAAAAAGGAACACTCGGGCCACACGCACATAAATAAATATACACCAATTAAAATCTCAGGAAGTAAAATAAATTATTTTCAAAAATATTAGACCCCTAAAATCTTGCAATAATGAAATCACTATCTATGTATAAGTTAGTTCCATGCTATATGTAGTCGGCTTATTAAAAAAATAGGTTAATACCTGACGACCGGCCGTCTTTTATTAGATTTATGATTTTCTATATACTGTGCCACGTTTGATTTTAATTGTTGCCAGAACACAGCATTGAATTTTATGATGAGGGCACATTTCTACTGTTTTGTTGCCTTGTGGTTTATTGTAACGGTTTAACGTACATTGCCTGCCTACTCTATTGAATTATTTTTCAAGCACGACTGGTTTATATAATTTAACCTAGCTATGGTCTGTTTCATATAAATCCGGACAAAAGTCCATTGACCTCTTTCTTTTCTTGAAAGTTATTAAAAATAATGTAACGCCAGAATGTGTAGCAAGGTCACACGCTCAACCCGCCTTCTACTACGCTCGTATTTTGCGATAATTTCCTATTATATAGTTTGAAAAAAATTTGCGCATTGTATGCAGGCGTCAATGAACTTTTGCCCGGATTAATATGTAACAAACCATAGAGAGATTATATGATTATAAATAATAAAATAAATAAATAAAATATAAAATATGTTTATTTCAGACAGATTCAGTCCATACATTTACATATTAGTAGAGTTTAATTAGTAACAATTTTTAAATTATAATCGAAGCGAAAAATTAAGATCATTGAGCTTGGGCAGGGACTTGAACCCGCACCTCCTGGGCTATCCGGGCCGTACAGGCGTACTTCCAATTGTACCACCAAGCCTCCGTACAAGCTCAATGAAATAATTTAACGCTTTCGATTTTTTACTACGTGCTTACAGTGCTTAGAGTGCACACAGCTCCACCAGGAGGTGCGGGTTCAAGTCCCTGCCCAAGCTCAATGATCTTAATTTTTCGCTTCGATTATAATTTAATAGTATATACTAACAGGCGTCACCTGTTGATAAATCAATGAACTATTGATCGAGTCGGCGACATCGTACTTGTGATATCTTTCAATGCAATTTGAAAGCACGAGTAAGCTCGGCGCGAATACGACACCCACAGCCCGCTCGAGTAAAAGCACTGGCAGAAGGCTTTAAAAAGACTTATTTTCACTTCTGCTGTACATCGGGCGAATCTGCGGGCAATCATATTGCTCCTTACCGCCAACGCCCTGCGCTCGCGTTCTATGTCACCGTCATCCCTTAAATCACTCGTTACCACGTGACCCAGATATTTAAAGCTATCCACGACTTTTAGAGCCACGCCATTGAGATGTACGGGTGGGACACGGCGAGGCTTCTGTTTAGGTGCTTTGAACACCAAAATTTCGCTCTTTGTAGAGTTGTACTTGAGGCCGTGCTCCACTGCGTACAGCTCGCAGGTAGACAGCAGCTCTTTCAACCCGCTTATCGACGGACTGAGCAGCACCATGTCGTCCGCATAACTAATATTGTTGACACAGGTACTGTCAATGTGGCAGCCGACATGCATGCCGCTCAGTCGTTCGACAAGCTGGTTAACATACAAGTTAAATAGCAGAGGTGAACTTAGTCCTCCTTGCCTGACACCGCACTCCAATGCATGCATACTCCTCCGACAGAGTACCGACCCATCTCACTCGGTTGGTCTGGTAAGAGTACCAGTACCTAAGTAGGGCTGTGTATTCCGCCGGCACACCCTCATCCCTCAACTTGCCCCACAAAATGTCGTAGTTTAAATGATTATACATAATACTTAACTTACTGATAATATGTGTACATAACTACATACTCAATTTGTTGAAAACGCTGCTTTAAAGAAAATTGTTTTTCTAATTTTCAAATCAAATTACAATTGTGATTTGAAGGTGATTGTACTCGTATATCGCTCAAAATGCATTATACTTATAGTTTATATTTATACTATGTAGTTGGTTGCCTGGTATAAATTGATACCCTTGCAAAGAGGCCGCCGTTTTGAACACTGATTGTTGTGAATTGTTAATATTTCGCTGTATTATTGTGCCCAACAAAGTATATTCTACTCCATAAGAGTATAGCACAAATGCAGTTTATTTTAGTTTTCAGATAAACCATTTCGATTAAAAGTATCTCCATTATATAACAAAAGTTTCGAAACAGATTTTCTAGTGTTATAGCAAACTTGTATCCCAAGGACAAAGACTCTAAGGAAGATACAATGAATTTTTCGCCTTATTTTGAGTTTTAACAAGTTTTAGACACTTCGTTATTTTGCACTGAGCTTTCTAGTTGTTTCGTTAGTAAATATACAAATTCTTTTTTCTTCGTAAAAATATCTCAACAAGCAATGTACGTTGAATTATTGTGAATGTATACCGTATGTTAGTGAAGCGATGTTTGGGTTTATTGGTGGAAGTTCCGTTTTACTACCTACGGAACCGTTGTTGGTACCGGGCCTAGGCTTAATCGGCTTGGAATAGTCGCTTGTTTGGGGATTCTAATTGGGACATCCCAGGTTTGAGGTTAAGAATTGTGTCTTAAAGTTTCAGCTGCAGATATCGAGAAACATATTAAGGTACGGGCGCCAAAGATGGCCCACTTAAATTTTTAGATATTTTGTTTCCCAAATAAATATATTATAATTTCCATTATGTTTTTTCTTTACTTTACTTAACTGCAAGATTTTACAAGGATTTGTCCTTGTATATTTATTTGGGAAACAAAATATCTTAAAATTTAAGTGGGCCATCTTTGGCGCCCGTACTATATGATTAAAAAAAATGGATTTGGGTTCATAGTACTGTGAATTTGAATTAGTTTAAACATTTAATTTTCTACTGCAATAATTTATAATCTACCGCAATTTTTAGGTAAAACTATTACTATAATAAAACCGTAGAATCGGCGTGTCTGTACATTGATTTGTTTTTCAAAATACTTATTGTAGGTGATAAAGGGAGTGTAGCTGAACAAATGTCCGTCTGTCTGTTTGTACATGCCAATCTCTGGAACTACTGGGCGGATTTTATTGAAACTTTACAATAATATAGCTTATACATCAGAATAATACATAGGCTACTTTTTGCCGTGGGAAAATACTTTTTTCCCACGGGAAAACCTGTTAACGCGGGCGGAGTCGCGGGGCGGAAAGCTAGTTTTATAATAAGTTGTACAGAAAAATTTTAATTTGTTTCACGTTATCTATGTATCTCTTTGGTGACGATAAAACAATATAAACGGGCGATTTAACGCTATAAATACTTATGAAGATAAAAATGTCAAAAAAATAGGAAATTAGACATTAAAAATATATGCAAAGATATTTTCGTAGTTTTTTTTATTTGTCCTATGCTTGTGTCGACAAAGTACGACGAATTCAAGTTTCATCGGACTTGTTCGTAGAGTCATCATCATTAAAGAGTATTTATCCTATTCCATAATGTCTATACCATACCATCTGCCACGAAAATGATAAAGAAAGATAATTAAAAATTACTTTTTACGTATTTTCAATATATACCAACTTACCTACATTTTATTAAACTAGTAAAGTATATATGTTAACGGAAATGTATGAAATCCGTCATTGTATACAATTCCTAGGAAATGTATACAATGCCTAAAGTCGCCCGGAAATGTATGAAATGAATAATATTAGACACATTTCCTAGGAAATGTATACATTTCCTAAATGGCAATCGGAAATGTAATACATTCAAGATGTCAGTGGGTAAGCGAGGAAAGCGGAGCGAGGAGAGGCTATTACAATACAAGTATATAATAGTACTACTCGTACAGAAGGGATATTTACCTCCCCGCACCAAAATAAGTTCCCCGCCCGATATCCTTCCACTCACTGCATCCCGTAGGCGCCGCCAAACTCCGCTGAATGGTGTTGCGTGGTATTGGATGAAGCATAAAAACTATTTTTCTTTGGTTTTCATTTACGTCTGGTGGTTGTCTGTTATAAAAATTAGAACCACGTTGGTTCTTTATTTTTACATTGTAGCGTATTATTTACTTAAACGATAGACTGTTTACCTATCAAATTAAAGTTTGAGCTTTACAAGCTTTATTTATAGTTTACGTGCTAGATACGCTTTAAAAAATAATAAATAGCTGATTTTTTAAGTTTAATTAACATAAAGCCTTACAAATATATTATATTTTACCGTATGATTGTTGTATTACTTCAACAAGAGCATTGGGAAAACATTCTAATTGTTAATTTAACAGGTATTCTCAGTTTAACAGCGAAATTTGTTCATTTTATTTACAGAAAGCATTAGTTTTTTTTATACATTTCCTAGTACAAGTTCGGAATTTTATACAATTCCTAGGAAATTCATACATTTCCTAGGATATGTGTGAATTAAATCATCTTTGAAACATTATTTCATACATTTCCTAACGAGCTTCGGAATTGTATACATTTCCTAGGAATTGTATACAATTCCTGGATTTCATACATTTCCTGTAACATATATATTATAGTTCTGTTGCTGATTTTAATTACTGGAACATTCACTGGGCAAAGGCTGTGTTCAATTTATTTGCCTTCCTTTCAATTGTAATGTTACAAAGTAGGAAATGAACTAAAAATCAAAAACTAAAAGAACCGCCCATTCGTGTATTTACGACCAGCCAGCACTGCAATTTCAGTGTGACCAATGTACGTACACTTTAATTAAAGCAAGTCAACAAAGTTACGAACCTATTTTCTAATGCATTTTTTTATTTAAACCTCTAGATACTTATAAGATAGCAAATAAATAAATATTAAAAAAATGCATAAACCGAAGTAATGTAAATCAATTGGTATATTTAACTTAGTGGTTATAATACTTCATGTTTCTTTATATTTCGCTTAGTTTTAACTATCTCATATTTTTACTTTTTTATATTTATACTAATATTATAAAGAGGAAAGGTTTGATTGTTTGTTTTTTTGTTTGTTTGTTTGTTTGCATCGAATAGGCTCCGAAACTACTGAACCGATTTCAAAAATTCTTTCACTGTTGGAAAGCTACATTCACCCTGAGTAACATAGGCTATATTTTATTTTCAAAAAAATTAGGGATCCCTTCTAAAACTTCAATAATGTAACCCAAGGTGTAAAAAAAATACCTAAAATATTCCTTATAATTGAATAGACTCCGAAACTACTGAACCAATTTTGGTGAAACTTGGAACAAAGATAGAATAGACCTTGGGAAAGAACATAGGCTACAATTTACCGCGGGAAAATTTCTCATTCCCATGGGAAAAAAAATTAAAGCGGGCGGAGTTGGCACAAAGAAAGAATAGACCTTGCGGAAGAATATAGGCTAACTTTTACCGCGGGAAAATACCTCATTCCCACGGGAAAAACTATTAACGCGGGCGGAGCCGCGGCGGGAAGCTAGTAATTAATATTTTTTCCAAATATAGTAAAGAAAGAGAGCTTTATTACTTTACAGAAGTGCTATAAAGACGCAGTCGCAGATACTTAAAATATCGTATAGAAAAGCACTTTACACATGTGCTAGCGAAATTCCCTCACTACATTATTCATGGTACTTTTGCTACGCTCGCCTTCAAAGATATCTACTAGCTCTACATTAAATTTTTATTGCACATCCTTCAAAGAATACGTACCTACCTACTCAATATTCAATGAGATAAAATTAACGTTACCCAAAACAGTCGACCAAAAATAACCTAAAACAATACGAAAAAAGAAACAAAAGTTCGAAGTTTAAAATATTTTTCGATCGCACCTCGTATTTTAGGGACAAATTATAAATAGCGCGACCTACTGTCCACTAACATGTGATACGATTCACCGAAGAAAAGCCAGTAGAATAGAAAAATACGCGCGACATATCGTTTGCCGGCTCGGCATCCAGTTTGCCCTACAACTTTTCGCGCGTTGGTCGACACCCACGCGCTGCCCACACCACCTACCTCGAAAAAGTACCTTAAAAATTTAAAAACAAACCCTTTCGTCACATATTTTAGTTCGAAATTCCAAAATAATGTTACTGACAGTGTTCCATGTTAAAAACAAGTGATAGTGCAAAACAATGACAGTGTGTGAGTGGTTTAGATTGAATGGAGCGTTTTGGCGGCAAACCGGAGCTTCAGCGAGTTTGACAGATGATCTTCCCGCGTTTTTCCTTCAGGTGCGTTCATGTAGCCTTACTGATAACAAAATGCCACTTGTAATTGATTAACGACTATTGTTGCTTTATACCTGAACTGCCAATGAATTATTGCCGAAAGTTACGGAGTTTTATTTAAAGCAGCAGCCAGACGTTCGATTTATAGATTCCAATCTTCTAAATAACAATATATCAATGTTTAAAAGCGGTTCGGTGGGTTCGGTGTGGAAACCGGTGTCATTTCACGAAATTTGCCGTGTTGGCCTAGTTTTGAAGACTTATCGGTGAATTATGCGCTCTGTACAGCGGGGAACATCAAAGCGGGAGGATTGATATTTTATTTACTCTTTGGCATTGAAACACCTTTGGGATTCGTAGTGAATAACTATGAAATAATTTATATTTTTATAGTTTAATACAACAATAAAACTGTATTGATGCATTGTCAGTGGTAGTTTGTGCAATATGTTCGAAACGTAATTTAAATGAGACGTTTTTTTTTCTTATTGAAGTACATTTTAATAATATATTTTTTTTGTCAAATACCTATGATGCGCCTGAAAACTTTAAAATATTCGGCCGTACTAAAGTACAGCTAATTGGTAAAAATGCCGTTCCATGCTTTGCTCCACGTTTTCCTTCTTGATTTCATCATCATCAAAATTCAAAAAGGTTTTATTCGAAGTAAGATTTTACAAAATTATTTTTTGACGTTGGAAGTGGTCTCTGCCTACCCTTCCGGGAAAGGTGCGTGACTGTATGTATGTATGTATTTTTTGACGTCAAAACTAATAAGTACCAAGTTGTCGCATGTTGCATTTTTAATAGGCTTCGATACCTAAACATAAATATTGAATTAGTAGACACTTTATATGTATAGTAGGTACACATGCAAATATACAACAATGGAAGAAGCGATTTCTTAATACTAAGTAGAATTATAATTTACAAAGTACAGTATGTATAATCTTAGAACACTTTATACTTACGAGTAATAACGATTTGTAAATATTTAAAGTGAAAAATAATAATGTAATGCATATGAAAAAAAGGAATACTTACATACAATCCATTTCAATAAAAATGTACTGATTGGCGCGCTTATTGCTAACATTCCGGGAATAACTTAATAACTATAAAATAGTTACTACTATTAAAAGCGGTAAAATTGTACCTTTTTGCGTCAGACATGATAAGTTGGTGCGGCGGTAAACACGTGGCGAGGAGAGCCAAACAAAGTGCTTTCCGAAACACAATAAAAATGATTTTATCGAGTTTTCTGCTGACATAATTACATCCTTACCTAACGACGATGTACGACATAGGGGGTGATCATAAAATGAGAGAAGTTACACCAAAATCACTTTTAATGCATCTCGGAACTTAAGACAAATGTGTGTATTTTGAGTTTGACGTTTTGAAATGTGTCTGTCTGTTTGTTTGATAAATTGAGTGGCAATGCGGCTTTTTACGTTTATTTGTGGTTTGAATAGTTCGTGACAAGTGACTCCTGGCAAGACAAATTGTAAGTTTACTCGTTATTTATACATGTTCTATTTAAACATTCAAAAACTTGACCAATCATATTAATATTATGAAGAGGAAATATTTGTATTTTTGTCTGGGTGTGTGAATGTTTGTAATGAATAAACTCAAAAACTACTATGCCGATTTCAAAAATTCTTTCACCATTAGGAAGCTACAAATGTATGTATGTATGAGTAACATACGCCCCCTTTTACCGCGGGAAAATGGCTTTTTCCCCACGGGAAAATTGTTAACGTGGGCGAAGCCGCGGCGGAAAGCTAGTCTGATATAAGACAACAAAACACACGAAGTTTTCTACAACTGCGACTCATATCGATTAACTAAGAAGGGTTGCCTAGTAGAAATTGCTACCTATCTTACCAATAAGGTCGCTTGTTTGTACACTGTTATCGTTGCAGTCTGTATTTATTGTCATTCCTGGTGTGGTATAAATAAAGTATTGTATTAAGTATTTTAAAAAGGTACAGTCGCCAGCACATGCGGCTGGACATGTTGGCCTTGAGAGCGCCCGTATTCTGTAGCGGTAGGAGTGAATTTCGTAGTGCGAGTGTCCGTCCAGCCGCATGTGCTGGATTCTGTAAACGTCGGACGATATCGTTGTCGCGTGAGCCCAGTGTCGTGTAGTTATCGTGTCGTTACAGTTATCGTGAAAGCGCCCTGCGTCTGCACTCACACGCACACACTGACGTGACATTTACAGGCCAGCTCAAGCAGTGTAAATCACTACTTATTATAAAACAAAGTCGCTTTCTCTGTCCCTATGTCCCTATGTATGCTTAAATCTTTAAAACTACACAACGGATTTTGATGCGGTTTTTTTTAATAGATAGAGTGATTCAAGATGAAGGTTTATATGTATAATACATGCATAATATACTTAAAAATAACCCACAATAACCATTTTCCCGTGCGGAGCCGGGGCGGGTCGCTAGTAAAAAATAAAAAATAAAAATATTTATTGTGATAACGAAAGGTACATAAGTTTTACCAGTTTTTAGAGCATCCAGTTAAGCAATTTAAAAGCTTGTGTTAGGATGCTCTGCTCTTCAATATCCATAAACAATAGTACCAGAGATTTACTCATAAATGCATAATATTTTAGATAAAGTTGCCCATATAATACATATATTTTATTTATTATTTTTACAATGAGAATGCTTAAGGTGTACGATAGGTGTGAGTGTGTGTGTGTGTGTGCGCGCGTGAGTGTTTATGTGAGTGAGTGAGTGTGTGTGTGCGCTCCGTGATGTGGTAAGGAACATTAAATTTGTTCCATGTAATAAATAAGTGTAGTTTTAGATATAGTTTACAGCCATTTTTCAGTTATACCTGTATCAGTGACTCTATGTAGTGTGAAGCAGTACTGTGTGTGACAGACAGTACATAAGTTCAGTGCAATGTTCAAAGTGTTTAGCTTAGTTAGCTCTTGACTGTACGTGCTCTAATGAAATGACTAGTAGGGCGACCGAGCTTTGCTCATGAACTTATAAAAAAAAGGAGTCGCCGAGCGGGATTCAAACCCGTAACACCCGGACAGTGACCGGCAGATCTAAATTAGCGACCATATTCTGCGTCGAAAGGAAAACGCATGAAAACTCGAAAACACGCGTTTTCCCAAACATAAGACTATGATTGTTTACCCCGAAAATCCCCATAAGTATGCCCAACGAAATTGTTAGAGCCTTTTCCGAGATCACAGAAATAAATTTTAAAGTAATATATGTACAAATTATTGCTCATTTAAAGGTGTTAGATTATAATAATATTACGGTTTTAATTACAGACTTCATGTTCTCAATAATTTTAAACGGTATTGAAATAGAATTAATTTACGAGTTAGGTTTTCAGTTGATAAATGCTTCAATTTGTTTTGACGTCTGAAATTCAGCAAAACCCGCCGTTTGTACCTAATTATAGTCCTTGTTAGCACAGTGGAATCTAAACACAGCATTTGTGAAAAAAGACCGGTCAAGAGCGAGTTAACCATGCGTCGAGAGGGTTCCGTACACACGATTTTTTTTTACCAGCCGTAACAACTTTTCTCTCCGCACAACGATACTGATAGACGGACAGATACGCGAGTGATTCTATAAGGGTTTAGCTTTTTGCATTTAAGGAACGGAACCCTAAAACTATAGTTGAGAATGTTGTTACAAAAATTAACCTATTAACAAAACCCTTGTCTAAAAAATGTAATATCTCATAATTTTTTTGGAACTTTTAATCCAACCTTTGACAAGGTATTTTTTGTATGGATTATACCACCGGAATATAAAATATTAGCAAAACTGCGATCGTAGTCGACTATGCATGTGTAGAAGTCGTCTGCGAAACAGACTGAGTCAACTTTTTACGACACTTGCCCAGTTCCGCAGACTAATGATCGGGTGCTAAGGAAATTATACAGAGGCTGATACACTTTCTGTGTTACCACAAAAAAAAGCACACATTTAATGCTTGTCTAAAAAAATTTGAATAAATAAATCTTAAAGAAGATTTTTTGGACACCCGTTCGACACGATTTTAATTTTTTGTTTACATACACCAAAAGCTTAAAAAATGTTTTATTTTTTTATTTTATATAATAAGTACGACAATCTGATTGCATTTGTAATTTTTCTGTTCGTTGTAGAATTTTTATATTTTGCCGCAAATGTGAGAACCCTTTTGCATACCTTGGTGTCAGAACTTCACGAGTCTTCCTAAGCATTGATATAACTTTCTTTTTACACGCTTTATAGTAACTATGTATGTAAGAAAATCTTGGAATCTTAATTTGACCCACTTCCCGGTCTTCGATTAGGATGAAATTTTGCACACGCTCTGAGTTCTGATGACAATACATGACTAGCTAAGAAACGTCATTACAAATCCAATATGGCGGCCTCCCCATTATTGCATCTAAAAAAATCTTGGAACCTTAATTTGACCCACTTCCCGGTCTTCGATTAGGGTGAAATTTTGCACACGCTCTGAGTTTTGATGACAATACATGACTAGCTAAGAAACGTCATTACGAATCTAATATGGCGGCCTCCCCATTATATGTACGAAAAAAATCTTGGAATCTTAATTTGACCCACTTCCCGGTCTTCGATTAGGATGAAATTTTGCACACGCTCTGAGTTTTGATGACAATACATGCTTAGCTAAGAAACGTCATTACAAATCTAATATGGCGGCCTCCCTAAGATGGCGAACTGGCTGTTTGAAATCCACCCCCATGATATGGGTATCAAATGAAAGGGTTTGCTGTCAGGAATACGAAAAAAATAGTCACGGGACTTAAATCCAATATGGCGGACGTCCAAGATGGCGGAGAGAAAGCGTGTTTTTTAGTTTTTTAAACTATGTATTATTTGGAAAGACAGGTAATTCAGCTGGCTAACAAAACTGTGGAAAGTCTTACAAAGATAATTATTCGACGATGCCTCACGGGGTAACCAGCAATAACTGCAATCCCTAACCTACTTCCTATATTGGTTGATTGGTAGACATCACATAGAGTGATAAGCTCGGTGGACTACCATAAAATATATGTAATACGAGTATTATTTATTTTTGTGCTCATGTTACATTGCAATAATAATTTATTACTTTTACTACTACTAACACTATATTTACTAAAAGCTGTCACCATTTCCTCTCCTACCACATGACGATAAAAACCACTCTACCCCACGTTGAGAGACTCCGTGCTTCTACCAGGATAGCATTATTCATCAGGAGATGAAAGGATGATGCAGCCCGGCACTTGGAATATTAATCGGAATACGAGTCCTCGCGTGTCGGGACCCGTGCTGTTATCAGGATAGCATTAGTCGGCAAGAGATGAAAGGTTGTGGAATTTGTGACGTACAGGTCGCGTAATCACGTTACATAAAAAGAACGCTGGCAATTAAGTCCGTTTTCCATCCTTGAGATATTTACATACCCCCCCCACTTTTTCCAGCGTTATTTTTAGATGACGTGATCTATAAAAGCATTAGCACCCCTTTTCCCCACGTTAACAAAGGAAGGAAGGAACAACTCGGTACACGTGCCTTCGCTACTCCACGTGTAGAGCTAGAGAGTTCTTTCTTCTACCAGGATACTATTGGGATGAAAGTATGACGTAGCTAGGGAACTCGGAACAGGAGTCCTCGCGTGTCGGGACCCCGTGCTGTTATCAGGATAGCATTAGTCGGCAGGAGATGAAAGGTTGTGGAATTTGTGACGTATAGGTCGCGTCACATAAAAATAATGCTGCCAATTAAGCGCGCAGTAGGTGATTTACATACCCCTCCCACTTTTTCCAGCGTTATTTTTACATGACGTGATCTATAAAAGCATTAGCACCCCTTTTATCCCCGTGAACAAAGTGAAGAAGGAACAACTCGGTACGCGTGCCCTCGGTACTCCACGTGTAGAGCTACAGACCCCTTGCTCCTACCAGGATACCATTGGAATGAAAGTATGACGTAGCTAGGGAACTCGGAACAGAAGTCCTCGCGTGTCGGGACCCCGTGCTGTTATTAGGATAGCATTAGTCGGAAGGAGATGAAAGTATGTCGAATCTCTGACGCGCCCCGTTTTTGCTGTCATGCGGAATTACGCCACACGAGGATCTGGTCCGCATGCGGGTGATATACGCTCCTGGCCGCACGCAGTACAAAGATTTCATTTGCAGCGACACGCACGGCAGTTTCGTGCGTGTCGCCAGTGACTAAACTCGTGCTCGTACTAATGACCATGATCCGCGTCACAGGAAAACGACACTTGAAGGCAGAAGAACGGCGGCGGCGCCCGCATCCGGATAGCACGCTTGCGTGCTGCCTGCATTACTTTCTTTTCTTTTTTTTTAACATCAATTTTTTTCTTAACATCCCTTATGTAGAAGTTCGCACTCCTCACATCACATCAAGATATTTTTTGCTTCAGAAACAAAAGATTTTTCAAAAAAAAAAATTTTTATCTTCTCTTGAGATATATGACGAACAAATTGGGTTATTTAATTGAGCACGAAATATCACTAGACCATAATTATTGATGTGTGTACAATCATTACAATGCAAATTTTAGTATCTTTATTGACACCAGTAATATATAAGTCAGTTACAATCACGTGTGACCTTGTGGTATTATTAGCGGAGTCAACGGGAGATGAAGGGATGGGGAATCAGTGACGTAGTTAGGAAACTCGGAATACGTCGCATGTCGGGCCCCGTGCTTTTACCAGGATAGCAGGAGTCGGCAGGAGATGGCAGGATGTTGAACCAGTGACGTAGTGAAGGCGGCGACGGTGGCCGCTTGGGAGTGATTATGTCACAAAGCAAGCGCGCGTTGATTTTTTTTTAAATTCCCGTGGTGAAAAGTTTTAATATGTTCACCAGGGATATAGGTATCACCATGAAAAATTTCATTTAAATCGCTCCAATGGTTCCAGAGATAAGCGTGCACAAACAAACAGACAGACAGACAGACGGTTCTTTTTTCAAAACTTGTAATTTTGTGTTCAATTACACTCCCTTTATCACCTACAACCAGTTTTTTTGAAAAACAAATCAATGTACAGACACGCCGATTCTTCAGTTTTATATAGCTAGAAGAAGAAGATGGAGTATTTAAAGCTTATACTCACGTAGAGCGTCCAGATCATTAATAGAGGTCAACATTTAATGAAAAACGTTGATATAATCGTAATCTTTTAGTTTATGACTCGAAACTTGGCAATTATTGTTGTTAGGAATAAATACTCGAAATGGTATTTGATTTAGAGGAACAAAAAAAGATAGGACCCAGTATCTTAGTAAGAAGGGCCTTCCTCGAGGGGGCGTGGGGGCCACATTAAACGGTCCTTGGGGCCCATCAGTGAGGTCCGAAGGCCACTCTCACTTTATTGATGTTTGCACCAGTTTTAATTGACTCTATTTTTTTTTCGTTCGCTTCTGATGTTCAATAATGATGCGTTCAGACACTGAAATTATACTTTATTACTTACTTGAAAAATACCCTGATTATTTATTTCGTGATAAAACGTGAAACACTTGCATCCCGTTACGGAGGTTCCTCGCATAAATATGACTTTGTGAGTCTTTCTTCAGTTCGGTTAGGACATTGCAGGCTTGATCACATGATTCCGCGCTTCGGAAAGCACGTGAAGCTGTTGATGCCAGTTGCTATCTAAGGATGTAGTCGTTATAGGAGCCATGTAAGCGGTTCAATAATTCTGACACCCGGTTTGTGAGCACGATAAGCAAGCAAGCATTTATCAATTGCCCACCTGGTAATTGTTTACCTAGGTGGGCAAAAAAAACTATTTGGTGCTTTCGGGAATTAAGTTTACCTAGGTGAGCCACTGTAAGCCAAGTCTTCTAGTTGTTTAGTACACCACTAGAAGCCAAATCTTCCAGTTGTTTACTAGATTTGGTTTTTAGTGGTTCACCTAGGTAAACTTAATTTCCGAAAGCACCAAATAATTTTTTTTAGTTGTCAGGAAAAGATTTGCGTGCAGTTATTGCGGCAGAAAAAGCAGTAAGGAATATTATTCCTATGGTACTAACTGTGGACCACATAAATTTTCCATTAAGCCTCTCTTATACATTCAGAATGAGAGGCTGTCTAAATTAATTTTTGAACGTTACAATTTAATCTTATTTTTATGTTAGTATCGAATACCGAGCGATGATTTTGATGGAAACGTTCAAGATGCAATGTGACATGGTTTTAGTAAAATTGTTGAGATGTGTCTTTTGTATTGTAAATGCTTTGAAGATGATATTGTGAATTTTATTAAGACTGACGTAATTGAGAAAACAGTTTATTAGATTTTAGGCTCATTCATAAGTCTTTTTGTGCGATATGTATGTTTATAAACGGTAACTGCCTTCGTTTCTTAAAAAAGTAACTACAATGTTTATTATTTATAATCGAAACGAAAAAGAAATAAATACACGTTAACAAACGACATCTGATGAAAAAGTAATAAACTAGATAAAGATAAGATAAAATCATTTATTTGCTAATAACACCAGTAAAACTAGTATGCAAATCAATATAGAATAAGAAAACATTTAAAATAGAATTTAAGTACATTATAAATTTGACTTGATTACATTAAAATTAAAGTATATAATTTAAAAATAATAATAATTAAAATTAAAATGCAAGAAGTCAATGTGTATAAATAACTGAGTCCATTATACCTGTACACGCACCACGGCAAAGTCATAATAAATAGAAAGTAAAAACCCAATAAAACATATCATAAAATAGGACTTGGAGAACAGCAGTTTTCACAAATTTCAAAATATTCTTTCAAATTATAAACTGGATTTCTAAATAAGAATTCTTTTAAGTTACTCGTAAATTCTTTTAGATTTGGACTATCACGCAGGAAAATAGGTAATGCGTTGTAAATACGGAAACCAATGTAGGGGAAACTTCTTCTAAAAACTCCGTACTTATGAGTGGGTTGCTTAAGTTTTGCTTTATGTATTCCACGCCGGCGACTTTGATTGTGTTCCATATATTCATCCTTTACTTTAAACAGGTTGACTGACAGCAGGTAGATGTACATAGAGATAACTGTTAGAATTTTATGTTTTTTAAAAATAGGCTTGCAATGTTCCAGGTACGCTGCCTTATCTAGAATTCTTACCGCCTTTTTTTGCATAATCAACACTGTCGATATAGAGGATGAGTTACCCCACACTTCGAGTCCATACCTTAAGATACTCTCAAAGTAGGAAAAATACATTAGTTTTAGTGTATCCTTGTCAACAAGACTTCTCATTGATTTTAGTGAGTAGCAGGCGCTAGCCAATTTCTTTCTAATGTACTCTATGTGAGGTAGCCATCTTAGCTGTTCATCCAGTTCTACCCCTAAGAAGCGAACAGTGGTCCTCTTTCCCGCCGGAATGTCAAAACTATAGTCAGAACTGTTTGTGTGGCGCCTAAAAGTAATATAATAGCTCTTATCATCATTCATTTTGAGTCCGTTTGCACCAAACCAGTTCTTGAGCTCGTTCCATGTGTTTTTTACTACTTTACCTAACTTTTCAAAATTTGTCTCGCTTAGTACTATGCTTGTATCATCGGCGTAAAGATAAGTCGTGCCACTAGTAATATTACAGGGTAGATCATTTATAAAGATTAAAAATAGAAGTGGCCCTAATACCGACCCCTGTGGTACGCCATATAATATTTCTAGGTTTCCAGATTTGACAGAGTTTGATTCACCTGTGCCTGTATGTATTCCTGGAAGTTGTACATATTGTGTGCGTTTACTTAAATATGAGTTTAAGAGATTGTGAGCAGCACCACGTACACTCTAAAAAAAATTTGATTAGCCCAATCAATATCTTGACAGTCGTAACAAAGCATCTTGATTCCATACGAGCCTAACAAGGACTTAGACGCATCAAATAAGGTAATCCTGATTACTTTTACTACTGCTACGTAACTGAGACAAATAAGGTCTTGTTAGATATTTACATGAAAAATAATTACGTCAACTAATTGATCCTAGCAAGATCAACTAGGCGCTTGATAATTATTATCATGACACGTAACTGTGCCAACTAATACGAACAAGTCAGGTCGACTAAGATGTAATCAATATTAACATGAAGAATTGCTGAATCAATTATTTGACCAACATAAGTTCAACTAAGAACATGATTATATTATAGTTATTGCTTAATCATTTCAACTAAGATGTGGATCAATTTTAACATGAATAATTAATGTATCAACTATTTGGTCATAATAAGTTCAACTAAGAAAATGATTACATTGACTTATGAACCTTATAAGGCTGAATAAAGATATTGGTCAATTTGAACGTTATTGTTTAATCATTTCAACTAAGATGTGGATCAATATTAACATGAAGAATTATTCTATTAACTATTTGACCATAATAACTTCAATTAAGAACGTGATTACATGGACTAGGCATCTTATGAAACTGAACTAAGATATTGGTCAATTTAAATCTTTAATGTTTAACCATTTCAATTAAGAAACTTGTTCAGTACAATTCATTCATGTTCAATTGTACTGTGACTCTCTTTGTCTCATTTACTAATACATTTCATTCAGATCTAGTTTTTTGACGATCGACCTAGATCAGTTTAGATTTACAAACACGGAAGGTGCGTTTGTGAAGCAAAACCGGTGTTGGTCGATTGCCAAAACCTAGACCTGAATGAAATGCATTAGTACCTAAATGAGACAAAGAGAGTCACAGTACAATTGAACATAAATGAATTGTACTGGACAAGTTTCTTAATTGAAATGGTTAAACATTAAAGATATAAATATATCTACCTAGCTCTAAATATTATTGTATAAGATAATATACTATGCCTAGTTTGTAGACATACTTAGTACTTTACTTTTCATCGCCACCTTTCAACTTTGTTTTGTGTCAATTATCTGTGGTTAACGTTGTTGGTGGCACAATAATTTAACTTAGATTAAAAAATATATATATTATAATCTCATATTGTGCACACTGTTTATTAACCCAAATATATAGAGTAAAAAATATTATTGTAAGCAGGTATTTATGTCATACAGGGTATAACAAAAATTGTAGAGATCTGTTTAAGACCATAATAGGTATCACATTCCGATTATGAAAATATCCAGGAGAAAAAAAATTATAGCGATTTTTTTTCATTGTATGAGGGTCATATAGGCTCATAGGTAGGTCGAATCCTCCATACAAGAGTAAAAAGTTTTTCTTCAACTATCTTTCTAGTCTGGATGCGATACCTATTATGCTTTTAAAAGTAGGTCCACTTTCTGTTTCTGTTAAGTTGTACAGTTTCTGTTACAGCCTGTATAGTTCAAAATTTAAATAAATACAAAAATATTATTATAAAGATTTTATTTATTAATTCAAAATTTAAACCATTTATAATCTTAAACAATTTCTACCTAAGTGTGTTAAAACAATTTTAGTTCTAAAGCAACGATATTATAGAAGAAAGATTCAACACTCTACATAAATTGACGATCGAAATGTGAGAAAACTTTTTTGTACTGGCCTCTAACTGGCGTGCTTCCAAACAATTCGTGGAGGAATGGATCAGTCGACTTTTTGTTTTTCAGGCGTTCTAGCAGCTTATTTTTCATTAATGGAAAATTAATGAATAAATTGTCCATGTAAATGTCATGCGCAGCATTGAAGTCTTTATGTAGCTGGAATGAAAGAATACAATAAATAACAAAACTAAAGAAAACTGAGTGCAATGCTGGAAGCACAGCATATAAAATATGCACCTACGATTATTTATGCATCAGTGGACAGTAAATGCAGTTACAGTTTAAATGCAGTTAGTTAATAGCAGTTATACTATGAAAACAAACAAAAATGATATAAATTAGCTTACCATGCACTGAGAAGAACTAGGCCCTGTACTCTGCATAGGGGGCAAATTTTCCTTCTGCGGCAAAATTTCCTTTTCGTCTTGAATTACTATTAAGTCCGTGTCCGTGTTTATAGTGTCAAACAGGGACAAATCGATGAGAGTCTAAAAATTAATGATGTAATTAATTCAAAGAGTTAATTCAAACACATATAACTAAGTCAGTCTGGGAAAGTCTGTAACTATGAACCTTATGAAGATCTGTTCCTACGAACCATGACAACAATTTTACTTTAAAATTAAGTTTTTAGAAAAACTGTATTCATAAAAAAAACTTGTACTCAGCTCGGGAATCGAACCCGGATGTTATGAAATATAAAACTAACATTATTTTCATTTAGATATTGATTGTGTAGTTCTTAAGCAGTAGTTTATTCAGAAACACCATGTCTAAAAGGAATCAAAATGCAAACATGACATATAACTAATAAATAAATATTACAGGACAATCTTACACAAATCGGCCGAAGGCCGCGGGCGGGGAGCTGGCGTCAGCCTTACGGCCATGGCCAGGGTAGCCATTGAGACAAATGGAACAGATGCTACAATTAAATAGCAACTCGTCTTAAAAAAACCTCCCCTAACAAAACACTCGGAACAAACAAACAAATACAAATAAATAGGTAATGAAATATATTGTAAGTACTTACTGGTGAATTCCGGTATGAGGTTTTCGAGCTCCCAAGTCTTGAGTAGCTCAAATACTTCTTCCATGATGGGCGGCACATCTTCTTCTTATCGTGTCGATGACAAATTCCTTAGATAATTTTGGCCCAGAACCTAGCTACTTCAACTGCATTATCTGTGGCATCCATCAGGTCCTGCTGCGAGCAGTCGGCAGGGCAAGCAGGGCAGGACACTAGGTGGGCCATAGACTGCACCGTCCCACACACACACTCCAGATTTGGGTTCTCCGAAAATATATCAAATACACAAGTTGAAATTATCCGCACGCACTCACGCACTGACCGCACACTGACCGCCGCACTGCACCGAAATAAACAGGGGGAGGGGCGCGGGTGCGGAGCGGGTTTCGCCTAGGCTTCTCTTGGTTGATCGAACTAATCGATTAATTAATTTAACTAGAATGAATATCGATTTAACAATAAATTCTTAGTAGAATAAACTATACGCTTCGTAATTAAATACAATAAGTTAATCATAGTCGGATTGAATGTTTTATCTTAGTTGTTTTAAATATTATACGTTAAGTTGATTAAAATACCAAATCTTATATAAATCAACGAAGACAAAATAATGAAACAAACTATGCAAATGGTCATACCTATTAACAGACTTATCTGTTTTAACGAATTTGTTAAGGATTGAACTAACCTACGTTACATCATTATGCCAACAATTTAATAGTAGATGCAAGGAATACGATTGTTAGGATTAATAACATACCTTATTTATTAGTTCAATCACAGATACACTTATTGTTTTTACTGATCAGCTTTGTTTGAATTATATAAGATCGTAATTGATGTAATTAACATAACGTCAACTAAGAGAAAACTGCTCTTAGTTGGTCTTCATTTTTTAGAGTGTATTCCGTAATATTCCAGTTTCTGTAGCAATATATCATGACGGACACTATCGAATGCTTTACTCAAGTCACAGAATATCCCCATGCACGTCTTGTTTGAATTTAAATCACAGAGGACACGTTGCACTAAATCTCGTATGGCCATTGTAGTGTTAGAATTTTTTCTGAAACCATATTGCCTATTTGTGAAAAAGTTATTTGTTGCGAAATAAGTCTCTAGCCTATCTTTTATTAGAGTTTCAAAAATTTTTGAGAGTACGGATAGTATAGAAATAGGCCTATATTTTGATGCATCACGACTATCACCATTTTTATGAATGGGAATAACCTTGGCTATTTTTAGTGCCGACGGAAAAATTTGCTGGTCAATGCAGGAGTTAAAAATATCACACAGAGGAAAAGAGAGACTTTCCACATTACTTTTTATTAGTTTAGTATTTAATTCATCGGGCCCACAGCTATTGCTATTTTTAAGTCCCTTAACAATTTTTATAATTTCTGATCTGGTGGTTGGTTTCATAAACATGCTTTTGGTGTTGTCAATCTTATGTTTATTCAAAAAAAGTTTGAAATTACTTGCTTTCGGAGCTGATACATTTCCAGCATTAATGAAGAATTCGTTAAAAAGATTACTAACAATTGTAGGATCAGTAGTTACTAACAATGTTTACTGTTTTAATATTTTTTTCAGGGTTTAAAATAACAACAACATTATAATATACTACCACCTTAAGCCATCTAGAGACTATACTACTGAACACAACGAAACAATACATTTGAATATTTTTTTTTATCTAATATTATATGTAGGTACCTACTTTACAAAACATCATTGATTGATTGAAACATCATTGATACTGAGGGAAAAGTAACAAACAGGAAAATTTGATACCTACCTATTTAAAAGATAATATGCCAATTAAGATTAGACCACCAACCTGCATCACTTTTATCTGCACTTTTTCCATACCTAAAGGTTGCCTGTCAGTATGCTAGGTCTGAAATTGAGTGATCGAGTCAGAAATGGTATACTGCGGTCCAGGACTCAGATTGCTGACGCCACCCAGGTTGCTGCCTAACTTAAGTGGGACTGGGCCGGACACGTCTGCCGCATGCCTCAAGACCTACTACTATTTGGTATTCTGTGCCTATGGGCAAAAGAAACCACGGTTTGGAACCCACCAACCAATAGGCGTAGACGTGGACGGCCGCGTAGAAGATGGCGGGACGAGCTTGATAGCTACTTGAAAGACTGGCCAGAAGTAGCTCAGGACAGGGAGCAGTGGAAGAAAAAGGGGGAGACCTTTGCCCAGCAGTGGGACAGCTTAGGCTAGATAAGATAAGATAAGATAAGAAAGGTTGCCTGGTAGAAATAGCTACCTTAGCAATAAGGCCGCCTTTTGACTCTTCTGTTTTGTTTTCTGTATGCTGTGTCTTTTGTCAATAAAGTATATTGTATTGTAATGTATTATGAAAACATAATATCGTTAAATATCTAGAGCAAATGTTCTGGTTATCACTGGTTATCTACTCAAAAGGTCAAAATAAGAGGTCAAAAATATATGTTCCCGTAGGTACTGCTAAGCGGGCAAAATCGCTTCCTGCACCCAAAATAAATCTGCTTCTGCTATTAAAATAAAAAATGGCCGCTTAAACCCATGGGGCGCGATGCGTAAATCATGGCTCGTTCTCAATACCTATAGTGTTGGGTCATCAGATAAAACGTGATGGTTCCATCAACTGACAAACTACTTACTTTCTGCATATTTTGTACTATGATCTGTTTCATATAAATCCGGACAAAAGTCCATTGACCTCTTTCTATTCTTGAAAGTTATTAAAAATAATGTAATGCCAAAATGTCTGGCAAGTCCGGTGAAGCTTGATCCGTCGTACTTTTTCGAAAAAAAAAAGGTCACTCCGCCTTCTATTACGGTACCTATGCCAAATTACGTATTTTTCGATAATTTCCTATTGTTTTATCGTTTCGTTTGATAAAATGTACGCAGTTTGTGCAGGATTCAATGACCTTTTGTCAGGATTAATATGAAACTCAACAAACCATAATTAGAGTAGAAAAATAAGAGTTTCGGTGGCCGAGTGGCTAGCGCCGTTGTCTTCTATTTGGGAATTGCGGGATCAAGTCTCCGTATGTAAGTACCAATGTACAGAAGCCATCACATGCGGTTGGACATTCGCACTACGTAATTCACCCCTACCGCTACGGAATTCGCCCTCAAGGTCAACATGTCCAGCCGCATGTGCTGATTTGCTACTGTACTTGTGACTTGTAGTACTAAAGTATTTCCTTTCTTTTCACGCGTAAACTACTCAAAAGAATTGGATGAAATTTAGAATGGGATAATTTGTATCTTAGCTGCATTTAAACACAAGCAACCGGAAAATAATTTATTTTTATTTTTTAATATTATCAACATATTATTATTATTGTATTTCGAAGCGGTTTTGTGTAGTGAAAGCTACAACCATGACAAATTGTCGTTTAAGCTGGCAATAAAAATAAAAACCGGGGCTCATTACCACTTAAGACCTTTTTTAAGTACAAAAGGCTGGGGTATTTTGTCATGCTTTAGGTTTAAATATTTAGATTAAAAAACACGAACAGTAAGTATACACCGTGAAAAATTTAACTAGTTGTTTATTCGCAACATAGTACTAGTACCACAGAATACCAAATAGTAGTACTCATGAAACTGAACAACTTTTCATAAAACATAGGTGGGGATCTCAAAAATAATTTTCATCTTCACTACATAGTATAAAACAAAGTCGCTTTTTCTGTCCTTATGTCCCTCCCTTTGTACGCTTAAATCTTTAAAACTACGCAACGGATTTTGATGCGGTTTTTTTTAATAGATAGAGTGATTCAAGAGGAAGGTTTATATGTATAATACATGCATAATATGCTTAAGGATAACCCACAATAAACATTTTCCCGTGCGGAGCCGGGGCGGGTCGCTAGTTTCATATAAACTTCAGTTACGTGACCGGCCACTTCGTATGACAAGTAGAATTTTAATTTTACTACCAATATGTTGCGGGTTAGCAAATAGTTAAATTTCACGGTGTATATTAATAAATAAATATTGGTCCAATGTAAAGTATGCGTCTATGCGTGCCATTTTAAAACAGCTACACCAAATCATTACATAGTATTAAACAAAGTAGCTTTCTTTCTCTGTCCCTATGTCCCTATGTATGCTTAAATCTTTAAAACTACGCAACGGATTTCGATGCGGTTTTTTTAAATAGATAGAGTGATTCAAGAGAAAGGTTTATATGTATAATACATGCATAATATACTTAAGGATAACCCACAATAAACATTTTCCCGTGCGGAGCCGGGGCGGGTCGCTAGTTAGATATTTTGTTGAGTTGTAAGATTAGTAAGTAATGCGAGCGAAGCCGGAGCTGTTATGTGCACCTGAGTCGATCTAGATTAAAAGAAGCAGTATGTGATGTCATATCATGGACCATTGTTGCAGTTTGTTTAGGTTTAGTCGAGAATCTGACCAGTTGAGAACATGTCCAAATGCTCCGAAGGGAATTGTGCCATATTTTATAAAGCTTACACAATGCTTGAGTACTATAACACGGGTCTGTGTGCACTGGAATGATGTTGAATACAATGACAAACTTGCACAATGCCGTTTTCGCGAGATAGAACTGTCCTTCGTCACAGAAAATGGCGCCTAACCGAGAACTAAATAACATACAACGTGAAAATAACATTGTGGTTGTACTATGATTCATAATTTAATTTAAAGAGTAAGAAAGTAATTTATAATGTTGGGAAAGAGCGTCGCATGGCATACTTGTTACAATCGAATGATTAAAAAATCCTGTTTTTCGTTAGACGAGTAGATGTCGAGCAAAAGTAGTGGCACGAATGAAATAAGAGCTCCGTTTGACGTGCTATACGGAACCCTAAACGCATGATCGATTTGTAATTATGCTCTGTTTCATTCTGCTTAGAAATGCAAAAATAAACTGATTATAATATATCCATAACCAGTGTGATTTTAATTGGTTCTTAGTAGGTAACTAGTTCTAAAAAAGAATGGACTATCGTTTTGGCAACTAGTTATGTAATAAGAACATCTTTTCTTTTTTGGCAACTGGTTGCGAATATCAGTTGCCAATGTGGCCAGAGGGCAATCAATTAATTATTCATATAAATGTTTAAATCAATGCTCGTTTATTTTAGTAAATTTAAGTATGTACCTACATATTTGATTTTTTTCTCATTAGCTACGGGACATTATAAATGAAAAAATCTCATTATAAGTTAAGTATCTTTATTGCAAAAAATAATATCTAACAACAACAGTCAAGTGTTAACTGTTAGTAATGGCTGGGCATGTACTAAAACAAGTTTTGGAGTGAAAGAATATAAATTAGATCTTACAAAATTTTATCCTACTTAAAAAGTTCGAATATCTGGATGCTTACAAGCAAACGAACTATTTTAAGACTGCCGCCGCGCCGCCATAAACAGACGAGAACTTCAATTTGGATGTATTATCAGACCTTGGACACCAGCTAGAGATAAAAGAACAAAAGATGTCCGATTTCTTTTGTTCTTGAACACATATTGACAAATATTTTTATTTTAAGAGTATCTACCTACAACTTTGGACCTCCATCAGTAGGCCTACTATGTAAGTAGCGACAGGCTCGAGAAGCTGTCAAACGCGACATAGTGACATTAGAGCCATAGTAGTTCTGTCAATATGTCGCGTTTGACAGCTTCTCGAGCCTGTCGCTACTTACATAGTAAGCCTACAGCTTACATCATATTACTATAAAATTACGAATGTGAATTCAAAGGTGAATTCACTAAGAATTACAGAACGTGACCAGTAAAGTGGTAAAAAGATTTAGTTTATTCTGTGCAATTTATTATGGGTAACCCTTGTGAAGAAAACCCTTACAGCGTAGACTGCGATGACTACTATAAAAAACAGATGATGTATTTGATATATACAGCATGATAGCGGAATGTTTAGCAAAAACGCGGCTACGGACCCTATGACATGAATAAAAAATATAATTTCCCTAATTTTCCATTTTCTTTTATACAAAACAGTCAAAAAAAATTTAAATTTATCCCGAAAATTCTAGTTTTCATGCGCACTTTGTTTATCAATGAGCTGTACCTACCTACTTGCGACTGACACGGTCGAACGACCACTTCGCGCGCCCCCCCGCACCTCGCCCCTCCCGCGCCCGCCTGATACCGTGGCGAAAAAGTGTACTTTGATGTTTATTGCGTAGTAGTATTATCACTCAAGTGAATCATTTTGATTTTTATCATACTGGGTTCGCAATTTACGTCGAAATGTGAACTAATGGTGTTACACAAGTTGCATTTTTGTAGTAGGCACTTTCACGGGCTTCAGAATTTACGGCTACATACCTACAGATTTTACGTTAGAAACGTTAATGTGTACTGATAGGTATGAAATTAAGTACAACCACATCAGGGCAAACTAAACAAGCGCACAGTGATTCTGTTCATTTTAAAAGATCAACTAAAGTAGTATAGTAGGTACCTACCTACTCTGCGTAGCGTGCTCTCGACTGCACCTTGCAGGCCATTAATTAGTACTACACTTTGCACATTTTCGGGTTACGTTTCACTAAACTCGCGAGGCGGGTAAATGCGCCCGCGCACGTGTATCCATCAAAGGAACCGCAGGCGACTGACTGTCGGGCCACAATATCGATCGCCTCCCGGAGGGTGTGCGCGGGGGTGCGGTGAGGTGCATGGTTGCACAAGGTCACCGTGCGAGCCACTCTGTCTGTCTGTCACGCGTTGCTCCATTCATAACTAGATTTACTACGCGCACAGATAACCTGTGACTGCGCGTTACGATATTTTCGGACAACTTTATGGAAAATTATGAAAAAAAAACTATTTTTTTTTCTTGGTGGAATATGTTCTATTAACGATACTGAGTGCCTGGTTTTTTTTTTGCCAAGGATTAAATTATCATCCTGTATAAGTTATTGCATTCCCGTTTTCGTATCTGCGGTGTGCGTGGCTGCGCTGTTGACGACATGGGCACTCCTGCGCAGCTGGAGGACTCTGCAAGTGTTCATCAGCATTAACGAAATCACTACCGGAACCTTTGGAATGATTTTTGGAATTCTAGTAATGGTGCTTCTAACATCATTTGAGGAATTGTACTTCAGACTTCCTGATTATCTAAAGCGCGGTATTATCTTACGTGATATTGTAGCATTGACGTTTTGTTGGTCAGTGTGTGGCACAGTCGTGGCGTATATGAGGTTGGTGCGCACGCACACAGGAAGATACAGTCATGAGAAAAGAATCGCGACACTATTCTCCTTTAGTCTGTTGGGCCTTTTCAAATTAATGAACGTTTCATTCGAATATCTTGTAAAATATTACGAAGAGAAGAATCAAATTAACTTACATTTTATCTTTCACGTGCTTCCTTTTTTGATACCTATGACTTGCTTGGTAATTATAAATACCGTATTATTTAGTATAATATGTGTCAAAGTGATGTGTTGCAGTGAACGAGTGTCGCGGAGAGGGTGCAATCATGTTATAGCACTGGTAGGGGCTAGCTTTGTATGTCAAATATTTACTGGAATACAGTTTGTTTTAATGGGTTTCTTTATTATATCACTTGGCCAACTTTCGTATTTAGAATTAATGACGTGTTTATATTTTATTTTCGTTGTTCGGTTCGTGCCCGCGACGGTGGTCCTGCTGTTTAACAGAGCCTCGAGGCAGCTCTGGAGGAGTTATATGCAGCAGAGGAGGAACCGAGCAGCTGCTGCTATTGAGCTTACATAGTACATTCGGTTCGTGCCCGCGACGGTGGTCCTGCTGTTTAACAGAGCCTCGAGGCAGCTCTGGAGGAGTTATATGCAGCAGAGGAGGAACCGAGCAGCTGCTGCTATTGAGCTTACATAGTACATTCGGTTCGTGCCCGCGACGGTGGTCCTGCTGTTTAACAGAGCCTCGAGGCAGCTCTGGAGGAGTTATATGCAGCAGAGGAGGAACCGAGCAGCTGCTGCTATTGAGCTTACATAGTACATTCGGTTCGTGCCCGCGACGGTGGTGCTGCTGTTTAACAGAGCCTCGAGGCAGCTCTGGAGGAGTTATATGCAGCAGAGGAGGAACCGAGCAGCTGCTGCTATTGAGCTTACATAGTACATTCGGTTCGTGCCCGCGACGGTGGTGCTGCTGTTTAACAGAGCCTCGAGGCAGCTCTGGAGGAGTTATATGCAGCAGAGGAGGAACCGAGCAGCTGCTGCTATTGAGCTTACATAGTACATTCGGTTCGTGCCCGCGACGGTGGTCCTGCTGTTTAACAGAGCCTCGAGGCAGCTCTGGAGGAGTTATATGCAGCAGAGGAGGAACCGAGCAGCTGCTGCTATTGAGCTTACATAGTACATTCGGTTCGTGCCCGCGACGGTGGTCCTGCTGTTTAACAGAGCCTCGAGGCAGCTCTGGAGGAGTTATATGCAGCAGAGGAGGAACCGAGCAGCTGCTGCTATTGAGCTTACGTAGTTCTTGGTTTATGGCTGCTCCTACAATGTAGATATTTACTTTACAATGCATGTGCTTGAAAAGAGCGTTTTCTAAGCAGCCAAACAGTGCGGAAAGTAGCACTTTTCCGCACTAGTGCTTTTTACTTTTCAGTTTTTTTTTTTTTTGCTCAGCCTGTCATTCAGCCACAACTTGACATTTCAGTTTTTGAGATATTTTTACAAATTACTCAATTACCAATCGTTACTAATATAAAGGGAACAATTAAAATAACAATTCAATAAACGCGTTTATAATTAGTATAATTACTTTAGAAATTAATTTTTATTGATAAATTACGTTCAAATATTTAATAAAAAATTCGTGGCTGAATACATTGAATGCACATGCGCAGTAGATAATATTTTCAGCGCGCATGTATTTAAGAAGCCCGCCATTTTATAACGCCTTTTTAATATATTTAATTGTTTGTTTTCTTGCACAATTCATAATAAAATCTTGTATGATACACGTGCGAAAGATGATTTCCGACTCGTGTCGGCTTATACACTCATCGGAAATCACATACTTTCCGCACTAGTATCATAAATAGCTATTATAGCACAAATATTACTTATTGATAACCACAATATTTAAAGTTTAGATGGTTTAACTACTATGGTCTGTTTTATATAAATCCGGACAAAAGTTCGTTGTCCTCTTTCTTTTCTTGAAAGTTATTAAAAATAATGTAACGCCAAAACGTCTGGCAAGGTCACACGCTCACCCCGCCTTCTAATACAGTATGCCAAATTACATATTTTGCGATAATTTCCTATAGTTCTCCATGGCCCACTTGGTGTCCTGTCCCGCCAGTCCTGACACCTGTTCTCAGCAGGACCTGATGGATGCCATGGTGTCGCGACCGCATCCCTTCGGATGGCCGCGATAAGCGTAATATCTGATGACTCACCAGATTTCATCTGCTTCGCTTTTGCTGTTGAATGTATGTTAGCTCCGTATTGGCCACTGCGTTGTCATGTTGAGAAGTCATGGAAGTTCATTCTATCAGGTTCTGATCCACCTCCTGTAATTATAGGTAAGTATAACGCAACCACACGCGTACTAAGATCCTCAGCGTCTTATATTTTTTATCTTTTATTTACTATGAAATTTACTAGTTAATAAGATTACTTTATGCTCTCAAGCTTGCTTATGGCTTACACATGATTTCAGTTACAATCTCAAACTCATCATCATCATTATTAATAATTTTACTTATGCCTCACCTCCCTTATCCTTCTTTATAACACACTTTCCCAACGCACTATATGTTGGGGCCTTAAGGACTTATAATATTAAGTATATCAGTAAATAAGTATATAAGCTCCGGAGCACCCAGTTAGCTAGGCTGGGCAATTCTTTTGGTAATCATCACTTTCATAATTTATATATTTTATTATCACACACCTTCAGTATTTTTGGATTACCACAACAACACTACGGAGAGCCATCATCCTCCTCCCTCACCCTACTCTAGGGCTATTGGAGGCAAAGATATGACACCCGTTCTCATTTTGGACGGATGCCCTCACGACGACATCCTAACCTCTAAATAATATATAGATATAGATAAATAGGTTTATAATAGGTATATATATTGTTCCCTAATACGAAGTCGTCGTAAGTCATCCTTGAATCTGGCCAGATCCTCGATAAGGGAGGTACACATGCAAACACACTTCATAATTAACATATCGAAAAACAACGCGAGAAATAGTTATTACAAACTAAGGATACTTAGCTTTCAATCTAGGCAGGAATCGGCTTTCCAGCAGGAGTTGATCTGCTTATACTTCACTTGAAGTTCACTTGTTTGAATTGTAGCGGTGGCTGTTAACTGCGTCATTTCCTGGAGCGCCACGCTATAGACCTTAGATTAGTTTTTTACACAATCACGAGTAGGCAAAGAATTTATACCCATACAGCCTAGTCTTTGGTATGATTGATATGTATGATTCGCGTTCGTCGCGACACTCCCGCCCCCGAAGATTATAACAAGGTTATTAAGCTGCGAGTCTATCGACGAATCTTCTCAATGGCTCGCTCTTTCTTGGAACTTCTTCCATTATCTTATCTTGAGTATATTTGACTCTTCAATTACTCCTATATGTGGCATATTCATTGGTTCATTCATTTTTGGAGATACTATGCTTGGTGACTCACTTTAAGATGTCGTTGCATGCAGGTATCTTCACCTCATCTTTTTCTTCGACCTCGAAGAGTTAAAGTTGCGCGATGGATCTGATGAATTCCTTGTCATATACTTTAAGTATAGCTACGCTACAATGGTCATCCTTTATTTGGACTATCTGCTCAATTTGTGGCTCATGGTCGGATTTTACTCTAGGTTCCTTAGGCGAGTGTCTGTAACATTCCCGAAGATTGGGTAAGTATCTATTTATGAACATTTCTTTTTTTTTTTTTTTCTTTTCTTCTAATTGTTTTAGTGTTCTTTTATTAATTTCCTTTTTGTGATTGTTCTTTGTGTTTCAGGTTTTTTGAAGAGCTCTTTCCTGTGTGATACATCTTCCTATAGTCAAGAAATCAGAATGCTTCGTAACTTCATCTATTTGTGTCTCATATTCGAGGCATTTTCTAATATATTCAGTTATAGTCTGATTTACAACAGTGTAAATAATCGTGTTTTCTCTCCTTTTCTCAGTTTGAACATCATCTTATTCAATCCCTGTTGGCATTCCCCTTCGTGGTTCCTGTTGGTGTTCCCCTAGTGGCTGGCTACTATTATATCTCGTATAGTAGGTAGCCTTGTCTTCTCAATAATCGTCTGTCCTTATCCGATATCACTTGAGCAATCATTGCAATCTGTATTTTTCTTTTTTCCGTAAAGTTACACCCAATAATTGTCCGCAGAATTTCCGTCGACGTAATAACCAACTCCACAATGCAGTTCGCCTTATCTACTTCATGTTATTTTACTCAAATGTTGTGTTACTCAGACTCCATCATGAGACTTTCTTCCTACCGTTTTAGGAAGGAAGAACCTCCCGCGACAGGAAAAAATTGTTGTTGTAACAAAGACCAACAACTATCGTCTGACAATAAGAAACTACAATATTCTACAGCATTTTTATTAGGTCGATCTAATATTCTTATTCTCCCAATCTTCACCATAAAGTATTACTTATGTGTATTTGTATAATATCCGTCTTCATTTTCCTTAGTTTTGTGCTGTCTTGAACTCGTGATTAAACTATGGTCATGATGAATTTCTACTGTATTCAAATACAGCTCCTTTCCGTCTAGTTTACTTTAGAGTTTCTATCGAACCAGCAGTGTTTCTTTCTTTTCTTCTTCTCTTCAGAGAGTGTCTCTCTGAACAACAGTAACAGCTTCTGAATACTATCCACGGGCACCAATACACTGCTAACTATCCTATTTATTCAACGTAACTTAATATCCTCCGAATTAAACTTCATATCTCTTCAAGTAGACTCTCCTTAGACCAGCTCGTAGAACTGTAACTTTGCCACAGAGTTACATCTCCTTATTATTACCATCATTGTACTAGATCCATCATCGGATCGTTGTGTTGTTGTTTTTGTTGTTGGAATCTTTAAGTACCCAGGGCATACATAGTGCCTTCAAGGGATTCTTTCAGTTCCCCCTGTCCTGCACCGTGGCCTTGGCTTCACTCCACGTAACTCCGGCCGCTTTTAGATCGATGCCACGTCATAGTAGGTCTACCCGGTTTTCTCCTGGCAGTTTTAGCGGGATGCTCACCCTCCTTGCGCATGTACGTAGTAAGTATGGCCTATCTATCTCTACCTTCTGGCTGTGATCTCCTTACCAATTGAGTTTGCCGACATTTCTGCCATAATCGCACGTCGTCGTCGTAATCGTTGTGTCGTCGCTTTTTATTCCTCATTATTTCCCGTGTTTCATCATTGCTTCAACTGATCAACTGTAACATCTTCAAATTCCAACATTTAAATCCTTTTCCTTTGTATCGCATAGTTTTCCATCGCATCGCATAGTTTTCTTTAAAGATTAAATTATCTTCTCTTCGATTCCTTTTCGTAGCTTTCGATTATCGCATAGTTACATATTATGCGTCACGCCCGTTTTCTTAGATCCAATACGTTAACTTCAGTTTCCGTTCGAGTTTGGGAATTTTACTGTCTCGTCTCTTAATGACTCAAATCTTAATTCGTGTATATATAATTATACTATCCATATTAATGATACTATCAATCATCAAATATTTTATGTTCAAAGTTATCTAACTCCATTAATACTTGATATTTTAAGTATCTTCCGCAATAATAAACAAGCAAATTAAAACTGTCAAAAATCTTTTTCATTATTCAGTATATTATAGCAACATGTATAGATAAGAATATTTATCTATTATTACCGTATACAGTTTTCATACGACTGGACAACTATTATTTCTATAATTTATGTAAAGAAATGTTTGAACTTGACATTTCATTTATTTACTAAACAAATCGTATTAAGAGTTATTAATTTCCTGCCGAATTATCTTTTCTTCACTAACCATGTTCGATTCACTATAAACCCTTTTTTTAATGATAATCAGTGATACTGCACGACGATTTATCTAGTTAGATGAATAATATTACAGATATATTACTTCAATCTACCTTTTAGCGATCTACTAGTTATTAATCTATCATGTTTCGAACAAATTAAATCTTCGTATAACCGTACTTATGTGCTCAGTTACGTTACAAATTCTTAGCAAATAAATAACGACTTTATTGTTCAATTATATAATTGATTAAAATTGCACTCGTTGTCAAATATCCGATAAAGAACACCACAAATAGAAATACTTGTACTATTATATTTTGAACTATCAAGAATGTAATCGCGTCGCTCTTAGCATCGAATCATCGCGATTTCAAACTTCATGATCAAACCATAGGTACCTAGTACCTACTACTCTAAAACTTTTACGATTTCAAACGTCATAAACGAACTTTATAAAAGTATAATTATTTTCAACCAATCATTAAATCACCTTACTACTCGGAAAAAACCTTGTTTATCTCGACAACTCGGATCGATAATTACAACAACATTTAGATTCTTTTCTATAAGTTGTGTCTATATTTATATTTTCAACAAAAATGATCGGGACTATGACATCAATAATAAACCTTAAACAAAACAAATGCTAACTTTGTTCTATTCATTAATATCCAGGCCGATTTCCAAAATCTTCGAACCAATTATTTGTTACATTAAGTACTAACTATGTAGACGTTATATAGCATATTAATTAACTAAATAATATAATGTCCCATTTCAAATTGTTTTTATAAATTATTTATGTAGGTATTATTTTACAGAACTGTATTCATTACCTCGCGACTCTAATGAAATTAAACATAGTTATTTCCCTTTTAAAGTAAGAATGCATAAAGTTCTTCAATGAATGGTATACTAATCTATCTCGCTTATCTGTCACTACTCGATTCCACGGTATGTCAGACGATCACAAATTCATCAATTATAGTTCAAATAATGAAGTACTCTATTTTCATATTAACATAATTGAGCACGACTGATACCTAAATCGTTAACTTGAGTTCAAAACTTTACATGACTTACTACTGGTATACTAGTCCCTTAACAAATACACAACAAAGTGCTCTCATATTATTTAGTAGTCAATGTAGGTAGGGACTTTATTACGTTTACGCAACATACTTTTATTTAGCTGACATCGATACGTTACTATTATTATTTAATTCTGTACAAATTCCTTCGCGAATTTATAAAATAAGATATTCATTTTATTCCTTTATATTAATAATAAATAAGCTTTAATAGCCGCATGTAAATTATCCGCTTCATTACTCGGAACTAAACTTCATTGTCAAAAGTAAATTATTAAAAAGTAAAGTTAGTTTATAATATTCAAATTCTCAATTAATCCTTCAATTCATTTTGAACCGTAGATAATACAAGTGAATCAGTACTTATATCATTCATTAGTAGAATATTACGTTACAATTTTTATCTACATAAGTACGAGTAACTAGGTAGTTGTTTTTGTCGAGGCTGTAACATCTTGTGGGGTTGGGAAGGAGAGGAACTTGTCAGTCTTGATTCTAATTAATTATCCAAGATTACTGTACAGTACAATCAGTCAAACGCGTCAAAGAAAAAGTTATATATATATATGTTATTATGTACTTCTATATAACAAAACAACTCTAAAAGCTTTAAATTTTAGACTCAATTAGTTAAACTGTCAATTGACATTATTGCTTATTTCCTTTACACGAATTCCGATTCGATAATCTATTTCACAGGTAGAACTAAGTTGATGAATCTTTCTTTAACTACTGCATTATCTAAGTACTTGCAACTTTTGAAAACAGTCCAAATTATAATATTATAGGCAAATGTATCTCTATTCAAATAAAGTAATTGTACTTTTCTGCTTATTAACCTTCCATGTAGTGATTACACTACATACTTATATTTAGGAAAGTAACTATTATATCCGGCCCTCCAAATTTTATATTATTATAAAATTATAAGCCTTGTAATAATGGATAAAAAGTAACGTTATGATGATAATAATAATAATAACGCGTACTAACTAGTATCGCTAATCAGTAAAAACTTACTATTAAAAGAATACAAGTACGATCCAAACGTAGCAATGTCCTTCAACTCAATAGCCGAATAATAAATTACTCAATAACTTCAAAGCAAATAAAATTTACCCATATTTTATAGCAACAGATATAAATACTTGTTTGTTACTAAAACTCGGTATGTGATACACTACTTGTTAAGAATTAGAGATGTGTAGGTAATGCGTATGATTTCACAAAAGTAATATCAGATAATGCGATAAAAGATAATGTGATATCACATATCACGTGAGTACTCCAACCAGTACACCAGCACACATCACACATTAGCTACAATGAAGGAAAATCAACTTCTGTCGGTCAGTTAGCAAAAAATAAAAACAATAATACCCCCTTTTTTTTAATGTGTGCTACCTATCTATCTCGAATAATGCTAATGTCTCAGTCGCGGGCGGGTAATAATGTGTTCTACTACGCTACGGCTGGCTACGGTAGGAAATACGGAATGGAACAATACTACAAAGCATTTCTTCGTACAAATTCATTCAACATTTCGGGCAATGTTTAGGGTAATGTGTAATGGTACGAGGTGATATCACCTTTTTGGAGGTGATAATTAATGTGATATGGCATTTTAACGTACTGTTTTGAGCATGTCTAATAATAATAAGTCACTACGAGTATGAAAGAGGTTATTGACACTAACTCCATCAAATTCAATTTACTATCAAACAAGATTCAATCTACTTAATATTTCATTCGACTTATTACATTTCGCGATTTTTCCCAATTACAAACAAAAATAATTTTTATCTTTTACTAGTTTTGAATTTGAAAGTAAATTATTACATCTTACTAACTTTAAAGGTTGACTGGAATAATAAGACCGCCCTTTTACAACTTTCCGTACTAAGATACATTTATGTGTCATTCCTGTGCAATGAAGTCTATATGAATTACATAAGTAATATTATGAAATTAAAGTTTTTTCTGCTCTAAAATTATATTTTAATTTTTTTCATAATAATTGACTAACGTATCTAGCCTAAAAATTATGGAAATGATTACTGTATCTTGGATATCGTTGAAGATAAATTAAATTTTTTGCATAATTTTATATAAAAAAGTTAATTTCAAAATTGTAAATTTTTTACGTCTATAGTTTAAGTAGTCACAGCGTATTCCACGACCTTCAAGGCAAAACCGCCAACTGTTCATGCAACTTCACCGATGTACGGGTCAAAATTGCTCGCAGCAAGCTGTTTCGCATTGATAGCGCGATGTCGCTGTTGAAAGTGAACAAAATGTAATATGATATCCATGTACTCACGATTCAAATAGTTAAAATTAAAATAGGTAAGATACAATGTAATCTATAAATTAAGTCTAAATAAACTTCGACATTGTATTCGTTCGTCTCCTCCCTTTCCCATAGAAAAGGTCCCTTTAGACAGCTACCGATAAATATTATTACCATACCGTTTAATAAAATTAGGATTTTCTCAAAACACGCGGAGAGAAAAAAAAATATTTACTTCATCATACTTTCCGCCAAGATCTCATTTTATGTACTAATTGTGTGAACTATAGAGAAATATATTCGCAACAAACAGATATACAAGTAGCAAGGCTACCTATCAACGTATTTGAAAAATCTAGCGCAGTTATAATTATAAACCGGTACCCCGTAGTACAGTATATTTTATTCTGTGCCTGTGCCGATACGATAAACAATGAGAGTAGTATTTAAATTTTTCGCCACTACTTTCCATAATGACTTGCAATAACCAACGTCTAGGATCCTATTATCTACATCTGTCATCGATTTATAACGGGCCCTGTTATAAACCAATGCCAACCATGACAAGTATCAACCAATAAACCTCATGTTGGTATTAGCTGGTTCCTGACACAGGTAATTAGATAAATGGACATAACAATATTAGTCTAATTATACACAATTAATAAAAACTCATTGTTGCATCGTACCCTCTACTAAAATATTCATAACAAACCGTTCACTGCAAATTAAAAGTTTCTGCAATTTACTGTAAAATTTCATCATACTGTATCCTATCTGTTAAAAGGAAAATTACTCTTTGTTAGTAGTTTATGTTATTTGCAAAGAACCGTCTCACTATTTAATCTGATCACCCTAAGGTTGCTTGGTAGAAATTGCTACTCAGCAATAAGGCCGCCCAATTGTACACTTTCTATCTCTTTTTTTAAAATTTACTGTATTATTATTTTTAGTGTACAATAAAGTATATTCTATTCTATTCTCAAAGCAAATTTGTAAGCACAATACAGTCTATGCTATTCTTATGTAAATTTAAATAACTATATTTGTATAGTTTTTTGATCAATATAAGGTTTAGAATATAACAATTTATGCTCAAAAAAAAACCTGCTCACAGGGTGAACAAATATTCAACAAAATTAAAGAATTAAATTGAAATTAAATATCAAGTTAAAATATCAAACCCCACACACAATATTATGTTATTGTAAAATAGAGCATTTAATTAAAGTAGGTATGCCAATAAAATGTTAAATTAAATAATTTTAATCTCATATCCTTCCAAGTACCTTCTCATACATGACATCACAGGGCCAAACTATTATCTTGAAAGGAGCAATTCAGACTTCTCATATCTTCATCTTTGTCTTCTCCGTCTTCTTTCAGTCTGTAGTAGCTTGATCTTGCTTCATATGTTTCATGTGTGTGCTCGCACATCAATTCAATTTTATGTCCTGTGTTCCTTGTATATCCCAGCACCTCCACCATGTCGCGACCGCATCCCTTCGGATGGCCGCGATAAGCGTAATATCTGATGACTCACCAGATTTCATCTGCTTCGCTTTTGCTGTTGAATGTATGTTAGCTCCGTATTGGCCACTGCGTTGTCATGTTGAGAAGTCATGGAAGTTCATTCTATCAGGTTCTGATCCACCTCCTGTAATTATAGGTAAGTATAACGCAACCACACGCGTACTAAGATCCTCAGCGTCTTATATTTTTTATCTTTTATTTACTATGAAATTTACTAGTTAATAAGATTACTTTATGCTCTCAAGCTTGCTTATGGCTTACACATGATTTCAGTTACAATCTCAAACTCATCATCATCATTATTAATAATTTTACTTATGCCTCACCTCCCTTATCCTTCTTTATAACACACTTTCCCAACGCACTATATGTTGGGGCCTTAAGGACTTATAATATTAAGTATATCAGTAAATAAGTATATAAGCTCCGGAGCACCCAGTTAGCTAGGCTGGGCAATTCTTTTGGTAATCATCACTTTCATAATTTATATATTTTATTATCACACACCTTCAGTATTTTTGGATTACCACAACAACACTACGGAGAGCCATCATCCTCCTCCCTCACCCTACTCTAGGGCTATTGGAGGCAAAGATATGACACCCGTTCTCATTTTGGACGGATGCCCTCACGACGACATCCTAACCTCTAAATAATATATAGATATAGATAAATAGGTTTATAATAGGTATATATATTGTTCCCTAATACGAAGTCGTCGTAAGTCATCCTTGAATCTGGCCAGATCCTCGATAAGGGAGGTACACATGCAAACACACTTCATAATTAACATATCGAAAAACAACGCGAGAAATAGTTATTACAAACTAAGGATACTTAGCTTTCAATCTAGGCAGGAATCGGCTTTCCAGCAGGAGTTGATCTGCTTATACTTCACTTGAAGTTCACTTGTTTGAATTGTAGCGGTGGCTGTTAACTGCGTCATTTCCTGGAGCGCCACGCTATAGACCTTAGATTAGTTTTTTACACAATCACGAGTAGGCAAAGAATTTATACCCATACAGCCTAGTCTTTGGTATGATTGATATGTATGATTCGCGTTCGTCGCGACACATGGAGTGTGCGGCAGAGATGGCTAGATTCTAGGCCACTAATATACCTACTGAACTAATAAAGACAAGGTACTAGTTCAGTATATTTATTGATAAAATTAATCACACAGAGCAACGTCCACTTTTGAATAGAGAACCGCGAACTGCTCACGTCGTAGCTTAGAGCAACGCGGGCCTTCCGTACCGGAAGGGAGTAGCCATACGACACATTACCCCTCTGTCAATTGTATATGCCCAATGGGCATGTGCGTTTATAAAAACCAGTTGCGGTCGGATCTCTTCGTAGACCGAGTCTAGTCACGCAAGTGAACAGCCGTAGTATCAAAAATGCCTAATTACTCGGTTTTTTGCTGTAAAAAGAGGTCTGGTAAATGAAGTTTACACAAAAGATAGTGTTAATTTCACATTTATAAGTAAATTCATATCGTATTATAGCTATTAATACAGTTAAATACGAAATTCCCAAATTTATTTCTTATTTGTTGACGAATTTGTTCAGCAACATCTAATCCGCCCGCCAGTACAAAAAACAGATCGGTCGCGCGATAAATCCGACTTTCGGCGAGAAGTCGCTTGATACGTGTTATGGCAACGTAATTCAATGGTTGCTATGGTAAAACAAGACAATGTGTGAGTTATGACATGACTCATCCGTACACTAAATTGTTACTGTAGTATCGTCTTTACAGTGATTTGTTTTGTATGTAAGGATGCGGAACTGCACTTGTGTGCACATTTCCCCCCCCAAACAATGACAGAAAAATTTGCCTACAGTAAAATCGCTATGCGTACTCCCTTCCGGTACGGAAGGCCGGCGTTGCTCTAAGCGTCGTAGGGACGTTCTAATGAGTCCGAAACCATACTTCGAAAAGCAATCAACCGAATGACTGTATACCGAACGAACGTTATACCGAATTTTTTTTTAACGAAGGGACTTGAATTCGAATATACTGTATACCGAATTTCTTAGCACCGAATAATATGCCGAATTTCATAATACTGAATAATATGCTGAATTTCTTAACACCAAATGAAATCCCTATCCCTACTAATATTATAAATGCGAAAGTAACATCGCCCCCGACAACTAGTGTTGTTCCTCGACGATCGATTTTCTTCATCTAACATATAGTTCGATTTGTCATCGATTCGCAAAGGAGATAGTTTTATTGTATAGTTTGGAAAAATGTGCGCATTGTATGCAGGCGTCAATGACCTTTTGTCCGGAATCATATGAAACAAACCATAATACGTGTCGGTTACCTATTGTATTTCCGATATTTTTTGTTCCGAATATTGTTATTCCGCTAACTTTTTGACATTTATCAGTTGGAAATTGTATTTATTATCCGAAATAACATTTTTCATTGTATTATATTTCCGCGTTTTAATTGACTTTTTTACTTGTTTACCGATGTTTCAAATTTCCGCTAAACTATTTACCAGTATACCGAAAATCCATGACAACATTAACCACTTTTTTACATGTGCGATAGCTCAATTGAACCATTATATTGCAAGGTCAAATTTCATTTCTCCATTTTATGTTCTGTACTCCATCAAGCATGCAAGCAAGCAAGCAAGCAAGCAAGCATGCATGCAAGCAAGCAAACAAGCATGCATGCAAGTAAGCATGCAACCAAGCACAAGCAGGCATGCATACATGTCAAACCTAACAGAAGGGTATGGCGGGCGAGGTGGGCTCGCTTTGCTCGCCCACCACGCCCGCCATACCCTTCTAACCTAACCGACAGATGTCGGGGTGCCCTGAACTCCAAAAACATTATGTATCGTAATTAAAAAAAATTATATTAATTGTTACTTCGGAATAATAAAAATAACAACAAAAAAAATCTAGCGTTTAAAAAAAGACCAAGTGAGATTACGGTATTTAGTAAAAAAGATTAATCGTAAAACGGAATAACGTTGTGCGGAAAAAGAATACTTCTGTAAAGTGTTATTGTGGTGATTAAAAAATATGTCAAGTCATACAATGGAAATTGAAAAATGTATGAATCGTTTACGGATTATTGAAATTCGGATATCAGTTTTTCGAAAATGTGATAGGTTACCTACGTGTACCCTTAAGAGGTACTTTGGCGAGTATGCATACTGTTTGCTCGCCGCTTTTGTTACTAGTAGTCTATTCGTGCATTTCTATGATTTTCATTAAAATAATATTCTTGTCATATTTGAGACAAGATAGTTCGCTAGGGCCGTGCCGTTGACCTCTAATTTCTATCTACTATAAGAATTATGTAATGCTTTATTCTCACAATTAAACATAAGTTAAATGTACTTCTAGTTTTCTTTGTTTTATTTTTCCGCCTCCACCGTCTAGAACCGCCATCGCCATAGTACGTACAATAGTCTTTAGACACAAAGCATAGGATACGTCTTATAGGTCTTTTATTCAACATAAACAGGACTCCTACTTCGAAGTGTTCATCGAATTACTCCTGACATTAACGCGACGATGACGATGAAGCACGCACACCGTAGCACACCCCAGGAAACGTTCTATTGTCTGTTTCATATTAATCCGGATAAAAGGTCCTTGACGCCTGCATACGATACGATAAAACTATAGGAAATTATCGCAAAATACGTAATTTGGCATACCGTAGTACAAGGCGGAGTGAGCGTGTGACCTTGCCAGACGTTTTGGCGTTACATTATTTTAATAACTTTCAAGAAAAGAAAGAGGTCAATGAACTTTTGTCCGGATTTATATGAAACAGAACATAACTATGTGTCATCTATTCCTCCTCAACATTGATTAAATCATTCTAGAATCAAACTTAATAGTCGCAAAACACACATAATGTAGTGAAAATAATGTTTTAACCTTCCGATAACAACAGAAATAAACTGAAAACGAATGCATAATAAGTTATATGTTAGCTAGGTAATCAAGTTTGTCCTCATTTGTTACGGAACACTAAAGGGTAAATAAATAAAAACAAGCTATTTATGATATTTTATTTTTATAATAAATTTGTACACATCAGTTCAGATGACTGTTACGTTTGAGTCTGTCTGCTACTAACCAGCAGACTAAATTGAAACTAAAAAATACTTCATATACCAGCAAGATTTGTGATTGATTACTTCAGCTATATCAAGTCTCCTAGCATCGAACGAACGAAGAATTTTCACGTCGTTGTCATAAACATAATCAATTCGAAAGAGCAACATATCTCGGACATCACTTGGACTAGAGCAATAATAATCAAAGACATCTAAAAAGCCGTGGCTGTGTTGTTTATTTAAGAAGTTCATGTGTTTTTGAGGAGCATTACAACGACTCTATCACCAGACTACACGAGAATACATCATACCACTATAGCATAATTCGAAAGGCGAAGAGTGAAGATAAGATCAGAGAATTGATAAAGAAGGAAGAAGTGAGTTTTCAATTACTTATGGATTAAGTATAGTAGCCATCAAACAGCCATCAATTCGAAAGGAGCAACATATCTCGGACAATATTGGACTAGAGCAATAACAATCAAAGACATCTAAAAAGCCGTGGCTGTGTTGTTTATTTAAGAAGTTCATGTGTTTTTGAGGAGCATTACAACGACTCTATCACCAGACTACCCGAGAATACACCATACCACTATAGCATAATTGGAAAGGCGAAGGGTGGAATCATTAATAAGATTCAAGATAAGATCAGAGAATTGATAAAAAGGAAGCAGTGAGTTATCTATTACTTATTGATTAATTAAGTATTTTATTACCTGTGGATTTTGTGCACGTTACCATGGGTAACCCTTGTCAAGAAGATATTATGAGTGAAGAGTGTATTGACTATATAATTTACATGTCACATTTGAGAGATCTAATTGACTACGTCACCGCCTTCGTATCTGCGGTGTGCGTGGCTGCGCTATTGACGACATGGGCAATCCTGCGCAACTGGAGGACTCTGCAAGTGTTTATCAGCATTAACGAAATCATTTTCGGAACTGCTGCCATGATCATTACATTATTACTAGGTGTATTTTTTTACTTATTTATGGAACTGTATTTTAAATTGCCTGATTATTTTAAATATAATAGATGTAGTAGTGATGCTCTAACATTGTCATTTTGCTGGGCATTGTGTGGCACAGTCGTGGCGTATATGAGGTTGGTGCGCACGCACACAGGAAGGTACAGTCATGAGAAAAGAATCGCGACACTATTCTCTTTTAGTTTGTTTGGGCTTATTAAATTAATCAGTATGTCCATTGATTACTATAAAGAAGAAATATATTTTAACTTAGGCATTCAAATTAATGATCTAGCCTTCCTTATTCCTATGACTTGCTTGGTAATTGTGAATACCATTTTGTTTAGTATAATATGTGTCAAAGTGATGTGTTGTGGTGAACGAGTGTCGCGGAGAGGGTGCAATCATGTTATAGCACTGGTAGGGGCTAGCTTTGTATGTCAAATATTTGCAGGAGTGCAGTACGTTTCGGTGCGTTTGTTCGACGAACTAGCCAGGTGCGAGTTTTTGGGCTACTGTAGTTTCAATTTATGTTTTGCGTTCTTTTTTGGCATTCGGTTCGTGCCCGCGACGGTGGTCCTGCTATTTAACAAAGCCTCGAGGCAGCTCTGGAGGAGTTATATGCAGCAGAGGAGGAACCGAGCAGCTGCTGCTTTTGAGCTTAGACAGCTGTAGGATTCCATACGTCAAACCCCTGAACGTGGTGCTGCTTGGGGGGACTGGTCTGCTCTAGTAGATTGCCGGTTGTTGTGCTTGTGATAGATTTATTGGTTATATAGTTTAGTTTTTCTACTTTGACTGGTTGCCTTTCTTTAATTTTATATTTCGTTTGCCCTCTTTGTTATATTAATAATAATTAATAATTTTGTACAATATTTTTGAAAAATTGCAATGCCTTTGGAGTTTCTTCCGGCGAGTTCTTCTCCACAGAAGACAGCCAAATTGTGAACTCGCCTCTAAAAAAAAAAAGAAAAAAAAAAAAGAAAAATTATTTGTAAAATCTTACTTCCAATAAAAACTTTTTAACTTTGAACAGCTGGTCAATGGTTATGTCAATTAGTCTAGTTAATTTATATTCAAAGCGATTGCTGTTCGATACCGATGAGTAAATATATATTTTTAAGTTATATTTATTAATGTAATGTTTAGTCGTTTTGAAGCCTAAATATTGAAATTGCATTGTAATTATTCTAGAAAGAAACTAGGGTCTTGACTGTGTCAAATAACTAATGACAACGACTAAAGATTTTTACTGCTAAATTACGGAATTTTTTCGGTTTGGTTTTACGAGCTATATGCTTTGGTAGGTATGTAATGTTTTATTTTTAGATTCAATTATAGTTAATAGGTTAAGTTGTCACGTTTTTATTTGATTTGATTTATTTGATTGTTTTTTTTAATGTTTGGTTCTTTAGTTTCAAATTTTTATTGCCTTTTGGTAATTCGTTATTATTATCTCTCTTTCTTACATACGGTTAAGAGCAGGGTCAAGTTGATTACGCATTTCGTAATGTTGACCCTAATTTAACGGATAAATAATAATGGTTCAATTTGAGCTACTCCTGACTGTACTAATGTTAGTATGTATTAGTATCAGCCAGAAAAAAAATAAAAAATAATAATAATAACAATAAATAAATAAAGTTTATTTCAGACATTGTTTCATATTATCCATATAGGCTCACAAAATATTAACCTATTTTTTTACAAAAGTTAAATTAAGATTTTATTTTAATATATTTTCTAATTTTTATGTATAAAGTGCATAATAATAAATTTGTCAAAATTGAAATTCTTTGGTTTGTGTTTTCTTAATATAAAACAAATTTAATTTATTTTGATCTGTTCTGTTTTTCTCTATAAAAATTAGCGGGGGAAAGTCTTGTGCTTCGTACTAATAAAGTATCTAAGTACGAAGCCAGCACATGCGGCTGGTCATTCGCATTACGAAATTCACCCCTACCGCTACGGAATACAGGCGCTCTCAAGGTCATCATATCCAGCCGCATGTTCTGGCTACTGTACAAGGCCGCATCGTATCGACACGCTAATAATCTCCGCCATTTTTTACCCTGGAAGTTTCCTAGCCGTTCCCGGGGGAGCGGGGGGACTTTTATGTCTGTGTAAATAGTCACGAGCTGAAGGCCGGAGATTGCGGGGTGTCTGTGTTAATAGGTTTAGGGACCTATAAGGGATTTAGGTTTCTATTTCAAACTGTATAAGAACTTCATTATTTTTGTGTACGAGTAAGTCGCTTTCTTGTCATATGGGTTTCGAGGTTAGCATACTTGGACCCTGCTCCTCTAACATGCCCGGTCCACGCGTGACAGACATAATTTTGTCGTGCGTATTCTCTTATCCTATTGGAGGATATTTCAATATGGCGGGTTTTTTGACAGTTAAATGTGCGACAAACTTTTGTCATAGCACTGTATGTTACGGGGGCAGGTGTCAGAATTATTATGCCTCTTATGGCTTCTGACATGGTTTGTGTAACGACTATAATTCTAGATAGAATAACTGGGACATATTACGTGCCTTCTGAAGCACGGAATCATCTTTCTCTGAAACTCGGCTGATTGCAGCCAGCAATCTCTTAATCAAACTGAGGAATCTCTCGTTATCAGCTCATATATGTCCCCACCGAGGGGCTCGAGCCTACCCTGATACCAGGGTGAATAGGCCTTAGTCGACCACGCTGGCCCAGTGCGGGTTGGTCAACTACACACACAACCTTTGAATTTCTTCGCAGGTGTGTGCAGGTTTCCTCACGATGTTTTCCTTCACCGTAAGAGAGTCGAATAAACGTACATATAAATTCGAAAATCGAAAACACATTGGTACGTGCCGAGGTTTGAACCATCGAACTTCGGAACGGAAGTCAACGGGCCTAGCCACTTGGCCACCGACGTAGGAATCTCTCACTAAGTGATATTGTTTGAAGAGTGCCATATTGGGATTCGAACCCGGAACCTTCATAATGTTAGGCAAGCGTTTTACCACTCGGCTATGCAGCTGTGTTTATGTATTTAGGTAATAGGTAGGTGTTTGACATCACCAACTAACAGGTGTTTTCTGCTACCTTTTAACACGGGAAAATGCATCATTCCCACGGAAAAACTGAAGCCGCGGCAGAACTTCACTACATAGTATAAAACAAAGTCGCTTTCTCTGTCCCTATGTATGCTTAAATCTTTAAAACTACGCAACGGATTATGATGCGGTTTTTTTTAATAGATAGTTATTCATGGTAATGCACATCATATATTTTTTTTAGTTTTATCATTCTCTTATTTTAGAAGTTAGAGGGGGGGGGACACACATTTTTCCACTTTGGAAGCGTCTCTCGCGCAAACTATTCAGTTTAGAAAAAAATGTTATTAGGAACTTAAATATCATTTTTGAAGACCTATCTATAGATACCCCACACGTATGGGTATGATGAAAAAATTTTTTTTTAGTTTCCGTTCTATGTATGGGGACCCCCTAAATTTATTGTTATTTTTCTATTTTTATAAGAAAATCTTAATGCGGTTCACAGAATACATCTACTTACCAAGTTTCAATAGTATATGTATTATAGTTTCGGAATAAAGTTGCTGTGACATACGGACGGACGAACGGACAGACAGACAGACAGACAGACAGACAGACATGATGAATCTATAAGGGTTCCGTTTTTTGCCATTTGGCTACGGAACCCTAAAAAGTAAGATGTCTTGATTATCTGGCACGATATCTAGCCACGATATTGCTTCGGCGTAAAATAGGATGCTGCATGCCTCAAACATTTTCTATTTGTAGCATAACACAAGATTTCGCATTCCAAAGTTATGTCGACGGCCTCGTAGCCTAGTTGGTAGTACGCCTGCCTACGAAGCACAAGGTCGCAGGTTCGAATCCCGCCCAGGAAAAACTTTCGTGTGATGATCACTAGTGTCTGTATGTTGTATATTTATTTATATATGATATATCAGCTATCTGACACAACCCGTAGTACAGGCTCTGCCACAGGATATCTATGAGCTCTGCCTAGTTTGGGGTCAGATGGCCGTGTGTGAGATGTCCCATATATTTATTTAATTTTTATTTATTTATGTAGCTAGCATCAACAATGTTGCACGGTATTGTTTCTGCACAAATGAGGCTTGTTGGGTTCCAATTCTAAACCGCACATAGAGTGATATGCTGTAAGGTTAGAAAAAAAGGTTGTAAAGCCGGTAATTATTCGTCATGGCAAAGGGAATCGCCTCATTATGGAGGCTGCCCCTCGCTCCATCTCCAAGGGTCTGGACGATGCCTTTCCGCCCATTCAACTGATGTGTGTACTCTACACACGAATGTATAGACTCTGGAAGAGCCGTCTGTACATTCCAGTTAGATTCGTACACTTGAGTTAGATCTAGATCACAGAATACTTAGCGACATTATTTAAATAAATAGTAACTCTAGCTCCGTTACAATAAAATGCAAATTAGATCGCACAGTACTAGCTAAAAAAACGTATTATTTGCCTCTTTTCCTGTCGCGTATCGCGCCGATTCGCGCCTCTCTAATTAACACCATTAGGTCCCTACTAACGCCTCCGCCGCGCCGCCGCGCCGGTCGGAGAGGAGCATCGGTGATCGATTCGATCATAACTAAACCACAGAATAAATAAAACTACGGAGTGAGATACACACACTGATATGATAGAGACAGAGCCCCCCAGTCAACGTATCCTTTAAGACATATTTCATACCAATAACTAGGTCATGGCACAGAATACCAAATAGTAGTCCCTATGGTCCGCGGCTCTCTCGAGTCGCCCCTATACGTACTCGTTGGTTTGGATAATAATATGACTACTTAGTTACTTGTGTAAATCTCATTATGTGTAAGCAATAAAAAGTTACCTACTTACATACTACTTATTTTACGGTAGATCCTTTCGCTACCCCGCAAGTCCAGTGCAACTTGATACGTCGATTTTTCGACATAGGCATAGGTAAATATAAAAAATACGAGTATATGCTTGCTTGCTTGCTTATCGTGTTGAATTCGAGGAAAAATATATAAAATGTATATTATCAAGGGTTAAAGCAGGTTCTTCCAGCAGTGTTATATCTTCGTCTCGTAACAGCAAGTTGCCCGGAGTCGACCTTATCAGTGGCCATTTTGGATTAAGTGTCAGGCAAATTGCCATTAAATAATATTCCTGGGTGATGTGTCAGCGTGGGCGTGCTCGATGAGACACGGGTCGGGTCGACTCATCTTAGTTAGGTCGACCAAGTTTAAGCACTGTGTAAGAAAACTTGGCATATTAAGAACTATTAGCGATAATAGTTCTTAATATGCCAATTCCGCGTGCCGCGAGGCTTAGCTCACAACCCGGATAGAATAGTGAATGCATTTAAATAGATTTTTAATTGATCATAGTAAAACCCATGGATGACGGTGAAACCCCATGAAATCAACAAGAGCGAAGCGCGTAGGTTTTCTTAGTTTTCTGCCACGAAAATTGTTGTAAAAAAAAAACACTAAGTACTAAATAGTTATCGAGGTAACTTTGGGTTGAGTCGCGGAACTTAAAAATAATTAATGTCAACTGCGTTTGAGTTTCAATAGCGTTTTATTTGAAAGATCCAAGACGTTATAATATAAGTATAACTTATCAAAACTACTGTATAAGTGCTAGTAGATTACTTAAATCGCTGTTAAATAAATGCCATTATTACGTTAATATCAAGTTGACAACTTAACTTAGTTTCTTGTTAGCATTGTTCTGCCAAAATTAGTTACTTTTCTGAGTATTGTTTTACTGTTAACATTGTATGTAAATATTGCCTGAAATAAATGGATTTGTTTTATATATTTATTTTATTTACTTGCATTTAAAGCAATTATTTCACAAAATATAACGTAAGTAGGTACATAATTTATATATTTTTACATAAGCCACCATCACCTTGGTTTTGAAACACACTTTATTGGACAACTTTTTTTTTAACTTTAAACATATAAGCATATCCTTTCAAGCTATTTACACCCTGTAGTATCTGTTCTGTCTACGAGGACCTTAAAAGGCCTCTTTGGCCGTTTGCGGGAAGTTTGGGGCCCTCCCGCAGATCTTAATCGCCGCCCTGGGGCCTCCGAGACCTCGGGGCATAAATCCGCGGGCTGTAAGCCGAAAAAATGGCGGCAATCCACCCTGTATTGTGACGTATTGTGTTGGCGGAATTGATAAGTCAGATACAAAGTTTCGATAGATAGATATAGAAAGGTTTTATTTGGTACTCTTTCCGCCGCTGCTCCGCCCGCGTTAACAGTTTTTCCCGTGGGGATGAGGCATTTTCCCGTGGTAAAAGGTAGCTTATGTTACTCAGGATGAATGTAGCTTTTTAATAGTGAAAGAATTTTTGAAATTGGCACAGTCGTTTTCGAGTTTATTCATTACAAACATACACACAAAAATACAAATCTTTCCTCTTTATAATAATGAGTAGTATACGAGTAAGTATGATTAGTATGAAATGTTATGATTGATGTAGTTAAAAATGAATAGGGACTGTAAAAATGTTTGTTGTGTTAATTAATTTTAATGAGAGTGTACATCTAAATGATTACGTACATAATCATGGATTCCAATGCTCATCTCATACGTACCCAGATGCGCCACAATAAATGTTTTTTTTATTTGCACTGTTTTTAACGACGTACATGATTTTTTGACACACGGACATTATGTACGTCTGACGTACACTTTGTAACAAATTCATTGGGAAGTTAGGTGGTGGCGCAGTTGCAGAGTATTATATTATAGATTTTTGCCAATGTGGATAGTGTGGATACCTAATACTAGGTGGACCGACGATCTGGTGAGGGTCGCGGGAAGCCGCTGGATGCGGGCAGGCGCAGGACCGATCATTGTGGAGATCCTTGGGGGAGGCCTTTGTCCAGCAGTGGACGTCAACAGGCTGAGATGATGATGAATACCTAATTCTGAATCACGCTGTGCGTATCGGTATTCGTGCAATATGACACTATTACATCTGTTATTGCCAAGTTTATTGAAGCCCGCATTACAGTAACATAATTATTATCCCATAGATAGAGTAAGGAAGATTTTTTGTTTATTGTCCCTACTAATTTGATAAAAGTATAAGTAACTATCTGTTTCGCTTTCACACCTATACCACTGAACCGATTGGTGTAGAGATAGATCAGAACTTTGAAGGACATGATAGACTACATTTACCGCGGGAAAATACTTTATCGGGAAGCTAGTAATAAATATTTCATTATTGATCTACATTGAAACTCTAGATCAATAATAAATTATCAACTCTCAATAATAGATAGGAATATTCCTATATTAAATAAATAAATAAATATTTAATGTTCCAACAAAGTTGTGAAAAATAAATCTCTTTTCAATTTGTGTGTAACGGCGCCTGAGCACGTGATCTTGCTATTTCAGCGGGTGAGAACCAATAGTTTTATCAAACTCACTCACTAAATAGGGCTGTCGATGGATAAATATTTCTGACACTATGTTATTTAGCAAAAAATAATCCTTATGATGAAGCCTTTCGATTGGTATGATAAAACTACAGGTACTGTGTTTTTTTTCTCGTATAGCGGGTTCGATTCCCGGTTCAACCATGTAATTATTAAAAAATTTATGAATGCAGTTTTAATAGTTTTTAGAAATAAAATAAAGTCTTCTTTCAGTAAAATGTTCTATCTACAATATTTAGGGTACTTTCGCTCCATGTGGCATAGCCATGGGACGCCTTGTATATGCATACCAAATCATCATCACTACATAGTATAAAATAAAGTCGCTTTCTCTGTCCCTATGTGCCTCCCTATGTCCCTCCCTTTGTACGCTTAAATCTTTAAAACTACGCAACGGATTTTGATGCGGTTTTTTTAATAGATAGTGTGATTCAAGAGGAAGGTTTATATGTATAATACATCAGTCCCAACCCGTGGTTCACCCCATTAGTCCACCTGGGTGTACCAAACCAGTCATGCATAATATACTGAAGGATAACCCACAATAACCATTTTCCCGTGCGGAGCCGGGGCGGGTCGCTAGTAAATAATAAATACAAATAACAAATAAATACTAGAGAGTTACAACGATAAGTAGTGCTCTTTCAACCTTTTTTTAATACGTGATTTTTGGATAGTTTATGTATCCCGAACAAAAGATCGCTTTGTATAATTTGCCTAGATAATTGGTAAACAAGTTGAATACCTAATACGGACACCACATACGAAAAATAAAAGAATAGATTTTTGATTTATAATAATAATAATTTGATTTTTCCACCGCTGGAGTAAACGCCGCCTCTTCCCCTTTTGAGGAGAGGTGTGGAATAAGCTTTATGCTCACATATTAATAATGCAGGTTTCCTCCCTCACGCCGTAAGAGCATCAAATAAACTTACATTTGAATTCGAAAATCGAAAACACATTGGTACGTGCCGAGGTTCGAACCTGCAAACTTCCTAATGGAAGTCAACGGCCCTAGCCACTTGGTCACCGACGCTTGGTTTGCAACATTGGAAACCTATTAAAGATATAGATCGTTGGCAGCCCTGTACACTGTATGTTTTATGGGCGATAAATTCATGTTGCCTAATAAAATACAGCTCCCTTGAAGAGTGAACCGTAAACCCAGGTGTCAGAATTGTAATTGTAATTGAGTTATATCGTTGCTTACATACATCATGCATAACATACATGACGGCCTCGTAGCCTAGTTGGTAGTACGTCTGCCTACGAAGCACAGGGTCGCGGGTTAGAATCCCGCCCAGGGCAAACATTCGTGTGATGAGCACTTGTGTCTGGATGTTGTATATTTATATATGTATGTATATCAACTGTCTGACACACATAGTACAGGCTTTGCCTAGTTTAGGGTCAGATGGCCGTGTGTGAGATGTACCACATATTTATTTATTTATTATTATTATTTACATATACACATACATACACATTACACACGTACATACATGTCAAGAGGAAGAGCAAGAACTATTTCTTATTGCATCTTATATGATTGTAGCTGTCTACTTTGAGGTTTCGCTCGCATGTTAATTCATCCCGTGAAAATGACATGTTTTTCTGCTATTAAAATTTTATACAGACCTGTCAATAACGAGATTCCTGACAATAACGAGATTTTTTTTTTAAACATAACGCTTGTGTCCCGAAATCGATAAATCGACAAGAGGGTAAATGGTTGACAGATCACAGACCTCCGCTAAAACTACACAGAAAGACATGTTTTAATTCTAATAACTAAACTGGAAACCACAATGTGATCTTTCAGCTGACCCTAATTTAGGGTAGGCTCGAATTCCTCAGTGGATAGTGAATGAATAAGCTGCTAGCATGCTCCACTTCTCAGTAACATTTTCTTATTTTCTCACAGCAGCTCCGCGCTGGTCGACTTATAAGAAGATCGTGCGAGTTGATATACATTTTATGGCTCAATAAAATTTCTATCAGTTCTCGGGGGATAAAGATTGCATAAAACAAAGCTTGTTCTCACAGAAATGATAGAGGAAAGGGTTTATTGTGCCAGTTGACTATCTATACGGACTTCTTAAAAACTATGAGTATGCTTGAGATTTCATATTTATTTCTTGTTGTTTATATTTAGGTATTTAAACCCAAGATTTCCTTATCAATATTGTAGACGTGAGAGTGGTTGTTAACGTTTTTGATAAAAAGTTTTATGTTCTTCGAAAATCATATTGAGTTGGTAAGTTCATTCTAAGATAAGCTAAAGCAGTTTATTTACCTACTTACTTAATTTATGTATTTATGAATCAGTTTTATAATTGAATTTGTTTTGTAAAGTCGGAATTTTCTTTTGTGATTAAGAAAGAGAAGAATGACTCTCGAGACGCACTCCAAAAAGTACCAGGAAATAAGAAACTGCAGGAGTTATGATTCCCGTTTATTGTTGTTGACGATGGCCAGCCAGGTGGTCGGGCACGTGACCTTGAAGGCGATGCTGGATTGAGAAGTACGTCTAATTAATTAGCGGCTAGTGCCTTCAGCATGTCCAGAACTTCCAGATCACCTGCTGCATAGGATCCCGAGGGTTTTAGACTGTTTTGCCAAGATATAGGTAGCTTTGTATTACTATCTTTCTTTTATTACAGAAAACGTATTAAAAGAAGCAGAAGGATCAGTAATGAGCATTAATTAGCCAGATAAAATAATTCATAAGAAAAAGTACCAGGAATGCATAAACTTATAAGAGCGTTCTTGTAAGACAGTTGAGGGGGAGGGAAGGTAGACTTTTCATAAATACGTTATGAAGTCAGAGGAGAAAGATATGAATAATTTTGGGGAGTTGAGAAGCGTCACTAACAAAAAGTACCAGGAAAAAAGAAACTACAGGAGCTACGATTCCCGTTTATTGTTGTTGACGATGGCCAGCCAGGTGGTCGGGCACGTGTCCTTGAAGGCGGCGCTGGAGTGAGACAGGTGTACGTCCAGCAAATCAGCTATCGGCAGCAGGCGCGAAGCCAGCGCCTTCAGCATGTCCAGAACTTCTGGGCCCACTTGCTGAGGCTTGGTGGCGAGGATTTCCAGGGCTCGCGACTTGATTGCGAAGTTCACTGTGTTGCGGAGGTGGTACTGTGAAGAAAGTATTTTAAATTCTGAAAATTACATAGTAGTGGCTTTGTAAGCTAAGTGTGACTTATGATAAATTTTGCAGTCGTACAACATCCGTTGAAACAGTAAAAGAAAATAAAAGTTTTTCAAAAAAGATCAGCCTGCTCACAAAATTCAATCGGCTGAGAATGGAAATCTGTAAAGAACAGCATAGACAAGAAAGGCAGAAGCAGTTTTTTGCCCAAACTGAAATCGAGATTAGATATATTAAGTTCTATCGATCAATAAGAAAAAAAGTCTGAAAAAAAAGGAACGAAGAATGTATTAAAAATATTTTTGTCAAAGATCGCTGTGTATCGGTCGGATCGGATATACACTTTGTCACACTTTGTCAAGGACAGAGAGGTTTTGGAAGGCCGCGCTGTCAAGGAGCTTCTCATAAGGAGTTCTAGCAGTTTCTATGACCGAAACAAGAGCACCAAATATCATAGTTACCTGGATCAGCAAAGCCACTCCCAGGTGTACTGGCTTGATCCCGATTGCAGACAGTTTCTTCACAAGGATCCTTGGAGTAAGGTCCGTTAACTTTCCGAGCTGAGCTAGAATTCTTGGAGCCTAAAATATATAAAAATTCAGTTTAGGTACGAGTAGGTATATTCTGTAGGTTGTCATCAGATTCAATTATTTTCATCTATCGGGTTAGTACTATTATTTTCTTCTGTGTCTATACATCGGCAAATTATTGTACTGTGATTGTACTTGCATAGAACTTAACAAACTTTCAAATATCACAACTTTTCGTGATGAACTTAGCACCCATTCACATTGTTTTGTTAGGTGGGATTTCTTCCTAGCTCCTAGGCATTTTCCAGAAAAGGAATGTTCTGTCATGACAATTCCTACGCTTTGGGGGTTCGATTGGGGACTGCAGTTTAATTTCTGCTTACACTGGTGGAGAAGGCTGTTGCATTTCGACGATGAAGTGTAATGACCTCCTAAGTACAATTTTGGCAATATTGAGATTCTTATGTATATAGATTTAAAATACAAATTCGCATGTACGGGCAAGACCATCAAACTACATTAATTCGTAATTTATGATGAGTTATTGAAAAATGAAAATAGCTCCTAAGTTCATTTGTGTAAATTTTGCTGCCAATATCTCCTATCTACGTCTCACCCGTGTGTACTCTAAGTTGATTAAAGTTTCATCTCAGATGAAAGACGTCCACTGCTGGACAAAGGCCTCCCCCAAAGATCTCCACCATGATCGGTACAGCGCTGCCCACATCCAGCGACTTCCCGCGACATTCACAAGGTCGTCAGTCCACCTTGCTGGGGCCCTCCATTTAAGAACCTTTCTACCCGAACGGCTGTCGGTTCTACGCGCAATGTGACCTGCTCACTGCCATTTATGTCTAGCAATTCTTCGTGATATGTCCGTGACTTTGGTTTGCCTGCGGATGTCATCATTCCTGATACGATCGTCTAGGGAAACTCCAGGCATAGGCGTTTGCATTGTTCTTTGGGTGACTTTGAACCTTCTTATGAGGCTCATCGTAAGCGACCACGCCTCAGATCCGGAATCTTTCCTGGCAACACATATTGGTCAAAGAGTTTGACTTGAGACACTGGTGTATTTGAGACGAAAAGATATTTTGCAACTTTCCAAACGCTACCGAGCCGAGTTGGATTCGACGATAGACCTCCTTCTCGAAGTTAGATCTACCTAAGTGAGTGATGTACTCCCTATAGATATTGATGCCACGGCCTTCCCGGTCCAGAAACTTAAAGCCACCATCCAGTGCAGCGGAGAATATTTTCGAAAAAATAACGTCTCCCTGTCTCACACCTCGCTGAAGCTGCATTGGTCTTGGAGTTCTGATCCTGGAGTCCGACATGGTGGCGTCCAAACACTTCAGCACCACAATGTATCGGTAGTCGATTTTGCACCTCTGAAGAGATCGCAGCCCTGGCCTAGACTCAATCAAATCGAAGGCCCTACGCATAGTCTACGAACACTAATCATAGTGGCTGGTTCTTCGTTCTTCTGTTTAACCATTTTCGAAACCGGCTTGTTCGAGAGGCTGGAAGTCTTCAAACCTGCGCGTGGGACGATTCGTGATGAATCTCGAAAACAATTCGTTGAGACGAGTCTGTAATTCTTCAAAATGGTTTTATCGCCCTTTTTAAAGAAGAGGACTATAAAGCCTCTAGCTACGCCTGCGGCGTTGTTTCTTCGACGGTGACGGAATTCTACAGTTTCTGAAGGGCTTTTGAGACCGGTATTCTACCTGCTTTCAGAAGCTCAACAATTATTCCGTCATCACTTGGTGCCTTATTGTTCTTTAACTGTTTGAGAGCCATCCTAATCTCGTACAGGCTGACGTCTGGGATGTTTTCTGAGTTGTGTCGGGTTAGCCAGCTCTGGAGCCTGTTGCAGTTTGGCTGACAGCTGTCCGTGTTATCTTGTGCAGCTGTCTATAGAACCCCTCGATTTCCTCTATTAGCTCAGGCTTAAATGTCACAGTTCTACTGTCTGCAGTCTTCAGCTTCGCCAATTGGCTTTGCCCCATCGACAGATCCTTTACAAACAGTTTGGGGCCTTTATTAATCTTAATGGTCTCTTTAATATGATCCGTATTAAATTGGTAAAGGTCGCGAGTCGAAGACTTTGATATCTGTGAGTCAATCAAAGAAAGAAGTGTAAACAAATAAAAATGACTGATGATAACCATTTTCTCCTTGGATTTCTGATTGTTTTAATTTGAAATACCTCCTTACTTACCCAAAACTATCCATAATTTCAAAACAATATCTCCTAACTACCTAAATACATAAAAAACACATGATTTCATTATATACAAGAATGTCATAAATTGAAGATTCTGATGATTATAAAATAACAATAAAAGTATTTTTTGTTAATAATTGTTTAAAATAATTAAACGTTTTTTTCGTTTCCTCGAAAAACTACTTTTTTTAGATAGGAGGTCATTACACTTCATCGTCGATTTGTTTTTAGCCTCGACACCTACAGAAACTTTGTAATATAAAAGCCACAGAAACTGTTGGACTGATCCAAATCTAAGCCAGCAACCACACAGCTATACTTAAAATTAGATTCCTACCTAGTTTTACAAGGCAATTGTATAGGATGGGGTGGCTCTTCCTTAAAACTTAACTTGCTTACAGTTAATTTTCCCTAATTACAAAGGCCACGTAACTGTTACAGATAGGGCTGCCAGCTACATGGTTTTTATTCCCATAATTTATTCCATCTTTATCGGTCTTATTCTCGTTACATGACAAAGTGCATTTATAAAAGAAATAATGAATGCTGTTCTGATTTAAAAGATATTGATTGAACATGGAAATATAATGTGTGTGTGTTTATTAGCTTTTTCGTCGAAAAACTGTTTTAATCTCAAAGCGTGTAGATTTTCCTTGCTCTTAAGTTTTTATCTTTTTCAAATAGAAATATTTGTAACTTATTTTCACTTTGCGTTTACAAAATTAGTAGGAAATTCCTGTGCGCATGGCAACACAAAATTTGGCCTAGAAGAGCGGTGTTTTGCCGCATTAATATGACTATCCGCACCGCACAGTGGGCCGGATAGCCGAAACCTTACCAGTTAGGTTAATTAGCGGAATCTAATTAGAAGCTGTCTAGTCAAGGTTATTAGGGCGTTTAAAGTTTGTAGGTCGCTGAACGTGTACGTACTAAGTTCTTAAAGGTTACGCTAAATAATATAGGTAAGTATTTTGTCTTATTCTTATTGCTTTAGTAGATTTAGTTTTTTCAGCATTTTTTTTCATAAATAGGTAGTGCATGAGCCAGTAATGTTTCCGCACATTCATAGTTCGATTTGTCGTATGAGGAACTACATGATAATATCAAAATAAAAAAAGAAATAGACGTGACTAAGAAAAAAATAAAAAATAAAATTAATTACATTAAATACATTGATTAAATAATAAATTTACTTCGGATTGAACTGACATGCAGACTTTTAACGACAAATTATCACCATAATTCATTCCAAACTCGATAAATTTCGGTTCGCATTACACAAAAAAAGAAAGACTGACTTTTAAAGTTTAGTGTTACTTAGAAGAATAAAAGTCTGACCAGAAAAATAAAAAACCGACTCTGAGGGCTTGAATATTGTTTGTTTGAGGCTTTACGCGATAATTTTAGATAGGTATGTTTTATGATACTTTATTTTAAGGGGCTCTACCACGCTAAGTGGCGCCGCCACCCTTTAAAAATAATAACTCGGGAAATAATCAATTTTTCAAAAATCCGGTCCACAGAACTGGAGTCAGGGTGCTGTAGGATATATAGAAGCTATTAACTTTATTTATTGTATCTCGCTGTAGTTAGAGATAGGAAATTTGCGAAAAACGGCCACTTTTCGCATTTTTTCTATCTATAACTACATTGAATTATAATAAACATATGTGATTGCTTCTATATATCCTACAGCACCCCGACTCCAGTTCTGTGGACCGGATTTTTGAAAAATTGATTATTTCCCGAGTTATTATTTTTTTCAGGATGGCGGCGCCACTTAGCATGGTAGAGCCCCTTAACCCGACGTTTCGGCAGGCAGACGTCGGGCAAACGTCGGGCAATAATGGTATCGTAAAACATACCTATTTAAAGTTATCCTGTAATGCCCCGTAATTATACAAAATGAGGCGTGTATTTATATTATTTTTATGTTTCTGGCAACAATTCCCACACAAAATTAGTTCCATTGAAATTCCGCAATATGGCTATTTTTTTTATTTTTTGGTCGGGCATTGATGATGTAACTCACCGTGAACATGATGTCATACAGCCTAGCGACCGCATGGAACACTTGTATGTCCGCCATCTTGTCGTGCATATCCTTGGACTCGACCGACATGTAGTATCGGTTAGCCGTGTCAATTCGAGCCACTGAGCTCATGTTTTTAGGCAAGTCCTTGGCTATGTCTATCAGCTTCATAACCAGCGCTGAGTAGATTCGCCGGCTGATGGCATCTGTGCGCCGGCCGCGGTAGTTGTCTACTTCACTGGAATGACATTGGTTAGATGAATTACGGTTGTCTTTCTTTCTTTCTTTATGGTCTGTAATGCGGACTTCAAGGGTCGCGCGTTGCATTATCTTTCGTTAAATTAAATAACAATTCTCCCTTCAGGTAACAGTGCCCGTACCCGCCGGCGGGGGTGCGGCCATAACCAAAATCAAAATTGATAATCGGAAACGAAGCCTCTGAGGCGTCGTCTCCTTCACGTTCATTTTCAGTGTCAACGCGCTAGGCCCCTAGTTAGACGCGTTGGTATTATGACTTTTTTGGGGTAGAGTCTTCCGCTCCCCCGCAAGTCCGGTGAAGCTTGATTGGTCGTACTTTTTCGACTCAAGCATAGGTCAAAAAAAAGAAGAACGTTTTGCGATTTGCAATATTTTAAAGTTTGGAGGCCAAGATTAGTTTTTGATCGCTGAGCTAGCAGAATAAGTAAATTTATTTAAAACTAGCTTTCCGCCCCGCGGGTTCGCCCGCGTTAACAGGTTTTCCCGTGGGATATTCCCGATATTTATTAATGTATATCAGCTGTCTGACATCCATAGTTCTCCATAGGCTCTACCTTGTTTGAGGTCAGACAGCCGTGTGTGAGGTGTCCTCCTATATTATTATAATTATGTGTTTGCTTTTAAGTGTTATTAACACTTTTACTACCCACGTTACGTAGTGAGCTCATTTTAAAATCTGTCTACCCACATCCGTAGGGATTACCAACTCAGCAGCGGCTAATTTCGCTTCAGCCATAGATAACCTTAATACCTCACCTTAATGAACAAAATGCCCTGATTCAGGTTTCCATTGCTCGTTTTGTGTGGGTCGACTATTTATGTTTGATGTATATCCAGCAACGGATGCGTAAGTAGAGTGAATTAGTAAATGCCTTAGATTAAAACAAAAATGTAGATGGATATAAGTTAAATAAACGCATAAAGACTGAAGTAATATGAATAAAAGTTGCCAATTCAATTTACGTTAAGCCACAGAATAAATAATAGTACTAGGTACAGAAGGCGCACTCTCTGATAGCAAACGTGCGAATTTCAATCTAGCTACCACGCAACTAACGTTCAAATTACTTTGAACGCGTCGAACGTGACCCTGGCTATAATAGCCTACCGTTTCTCGCTGCGCTCGTTTTAAAACATTATGCACCTTAAGTCCGCGACGCGAGAGTCCGCATTACTAAGTCCGTCGCGCGCCTTTGATAAAGCCGCTCCTCTGTAGGGTTGGGCGTAATTACAAAATAAATGAATTAGACCTTTGATATTATAATGGTATTGGTAATACTTCACTGGTACCTAATAATAATCATAATAAATAATTTTAATTAAACTTGACCAGTTACAATAAGTAATTGTTTTACAAAGCAACCACACTAGGCGCAGCCTGTATCGTGGCTACTATTTGATCTAAAGTTCGTCATTTTCAATACATTTCTTTATTTTATTACTTAACTTATGAGCATTTAACTAGTAATTAGTTTATGTGAGCTTGTATTAGTAAGCAATCACTAGTTCTGGGAGGTCTACTTATACTGAACGATTTCTAATTAGAGGTGGTTAACATTTACACGAAAATATAGCAGCTGGGGTAGGGTGATATCACTAAATATGTTAATACCTGAAGTTATTTCATTATTATAATGATTTAATCAATAAAAATTATATTAAAGACAATAAAAGTATTATCTTACCTTTCGATATTACTCGGAAGGAAAAAAAGTTGTAATTCATTGACATTCCTATCGTTATTTAAACACCCGAATGCTATACAATACCTTTTTGCTTTTCGTTCATCCATAATAATTAAAATAAAACTTGGAATAAACGAATTAAAGCACGGGCGTCGTCACTCGGGCGCGCGGCGCTCCTTACTAACTATCCACATTAATGGTGACGCCGGCGGCGTAGGTACATTCTGGAGTTCTGGCGCGAAGTGAGCCGGGCCTTTGATTTACTATTATAATATTAATAGCTAGCTTACGATATTTTAATGGCCTAATTCTGTTCCATTATTCGTGTTAATAGTAATAGAACATTGGTGTTCGGCTGATATTTTTTAATAGTAAAATGGATTAGGTTCCAATACTTGCGCTTGCTTATTCATTAATTAAGACTAGTACAAGGTATATTATATTTATTATTATTCTGTGCTTAGACTAGACATAACTTCGTTTGTTCTCACTAGTCACTAGTTACATTGAACATGCTTTTTGCTTCATTTTTCAACCAGTTGGAAACCATCTACTTACATCGCCCTCGTTAGTCTGAGGCGCCTACTTAATTTTTCTCGGGGGGAGATCCCATTATTTTGCGCGGCGTGCGTTTTTATGTTTTGATAAGAATTTTAGGGGATTTAAAAAAAGGTTGATAAGCCGAGCGTGATAAATATAAGGTGTGGAAAACGAGAATACCTCTGGAAACTCTCTTTTAAAAAAGAGCACGTTAAGTACCTATTGTAAAGCCTGCTGTAGTCTTGTTGGTAACGCTTGCCTTTCTAATGGTAAATTAGGTACTTGTTTTTGCTTTGTGTCTGGATTTTATTATTATGTATGTTGATACTAGATAAATAATAATAATCATAATAAATCTTTATTACAAAAAGTTTCTTAACATAATAGTGACCTCCTTATAAACCTCCTATTAAATACAAACAGGCTCAATCTTGTTATACATAAGATAACCTTCGCCCTTGATGTCTACTAGTAAGTTTTGTAATTTTTTTCGATTAAGAACCTTTTGTTTTTATCTTGGCCACAAAAATATATGGTAGATAAACTAAGGTCTGAGACTGGACTGAGAATGAAATTTCAATACAGTAGTATAGTATAATATTACAGTATAGTATATTACAGTACGATACAATAAGATATGATATGATACGATACGATACGATACGATACGATACGATACGATACGATACGATACGATACGATACGATACAATACGATACGATACGATACGATACGATACGATACGAGACGATACAATAGAGTACTCATATACCAACAAGTCAGGGGGCTGTAGAAGGAAGGGGTCAAGACCTAATAGCCCCCACACTAGCGTCTTTGAAGCGTCGTCGTCGTGCGTATTGCATACAATCATAGACAGCAAGACGAGTGAAACAAAAGACGCGGACGCTGCTGGCAAGAGGACGACGCTGGAAAAACGCTCGAAATATGCTAGTGTGGGGGGTCTCATGTTTATGGCAATAGGACGACGTTGGAATAACGCTCTATAAACGCCAGTGTTAGTGATGCGACGTCGTCGTATCGTGTTTATGACTTTATGTGTACAAGTCCTTAAATCATTAGTATCATCAGCCCTCTGTCACTCCATGTACTTGCGCGCTATAACTACCTACCGCCCGGCCGAGCGGTCTCGGGCCGACCCAGGACCAATTCCCCATTCCCTAAACGTGTTAGTAGAGTGGCGCAATACGCGAGAGAGAGAGATGCAGCAACTACTTCTTTTCGCCTAGCGCCGTGCGATCTGAATTGCACTTTATTATAACGGAGCTAGGGTTGCAATTTATATGAATTATGCCGCCTAGTGCAGCTTCTGTAGGGACTACTATTTGATATTCTGTGGTATCCATACCGTTTGACGATATATTTGATAACCAGCGACATGGTGCGGTTGATGTAGACCTGGTTTTCCTTCTTCAGGTCGAAGAGGATCTCATCTTCAAATTTGGGGTCTTGGAGCGCCTGGACTATCAGCGTGGCCAGGTCCTTATTGTTTAGGAAGGTGCTCTGTGGAAAAACGTGGTCTTTGATGAAAAATATAAAATAGAGAATATACTAGACTTTCAGCTACAGCTCCGCCCGTGTTAACAGCTTTTCCCGCGGGAATGAGGCATTTTCCCGCTTTAAAAGTTTGCCTAAGTTACTCAGGGTGAATGTAGCTTTCAAACAGTGAAAGAATGTTTGTAATCGGCACAGTAGTTTTTGAGTTTATTCATTACAAACATACACACACACTAAAATACAAATTTCTCCTCTTTTGATTAATTTGTTTTGTAATATGATTATTAGTGTACAGAACTTTCAAGCAGCAAATTAATTTAAATGAAAAACCACTGCTCCAATATAATAAAACGCAATTTAGATCGTATAGTGCTGATTTACCTATATACAATACATATAGAAGTTGTCTCTCTTTCTATCACGCAACTCGAACATTCAACAAAAAATACGAAACTTTTCAATTTATTAAAGCGTTCTCAGACTAAATAAAAAAATTACGATTCTATTGTTTATTTATAAACACATCCCTCGCTACGCATTCTTTCTCATCTCAGAAACGCAGTTGTAGGAAACAAAAACCAAAGTCAAAATGCTCCCAAACCAAAAAACGCAAGCGGAATTTCACACATTCCATATAGAAGCGTCCCGCCATACATTGCGTTTAAAGCAAGAGATATTTGACCGACACCCTGGCTTAACTTGTATTTATGCGAGCCCACTCCCATATTCATTTGTCTGGACTGTAAAGGCTCCACACACGTCCGTTCTGAGTCCTTCACAGAGCCCGCAAAGTGACTATACTTGCATACCTAGCTACGATTTTTGGTAGAACGGGTACGATATTTAAAGAATAAAAATAAATTTAATAAAGCTTTCGAAAGGTTAAAAGAAAGAAACGCATTAATAATATGGAATGAAAGAAAATACCGCTATAGCATAATTATTTTTTTCAAATTTAAAATTAGTAATTCTACTAATATTATAAACGCGAAAGTTTGTGATGATGGATATATGGATGTTTGGATTTGGATTTTTGTTACTCTTTCACGCAAAAACTACTGAATGGAATTTGATGAAACTTTACAATAATATAGCTTATACATCAGAATAGCATATAGGGTACTTTTTACCGCGAGAGAATACCTCATCCTCTCGAGAAAAACTGTTAGGGCGGGCGGAGCCGTTTGGCGGAAAGCTAGTAATGTATAAATTGTAATGGGCCGTTAAAATGTCTGAATAATATTATTTTGTGTAATAAGAGTAGATCAAAAAAGCGGCCAAGTGCGAGTCGGACTCGCCCATGAAGGGTTCCGAATCAGCAAGTAACATAATATAAAAGTTCTTGTAGTTCGTTGTAACTTTGATCGATGTTTTAGTAATAGTGAAAGGGAAATTGCGGTTTACGATTTATGACGTATTAAAAAAAAACTACTTACTAGATCCCGTTCAAACCAATTTTCGTTGGTAGTTTGCATGGTAATGTACATCATATATTTTTTTTTGTTTTATCGTTCCCTTATTTTAGAAGTTAGAAGGGGGGGGACACACATTTTACCACTTTGGAAGTGTCTCTCGCGCAAACTATTCAGTTTAGAAAAAAATGATATTAGAAACCTCAATATCATTTTTGAAGACCTATCCATAGATACCCCACACGTATGGGTTTGATGAAAAAATTTTTTTTGAGTTTCAGTTCTAAGTATGGGGACCCCCCAAAATTTATTGTTTTCTTTCTAATTTTTTGTGAAAATCTTAATGCGGTTCACAAAATACATCTACTTACCAAGTTTCAACAGTATAGGTATTATAGTTTCGGAATAAAGTGGCTGTGACATACGGACGGACGGACGGACGGACAGACAGACAGACAGACAGACAGACAGACAGACAGACAGACATGACGAATCTATAAGGGTTCCGTTTTTTGCCATTTGGCTACGGAACCCTAAAAATGACCTTGTAGAATTGAACAAAAATATTTTGACTACTGACATTATAGGTAATGCTTTTTTTCTGGTTCGAAAAGAAAATTTGCAAAATTTTTAATTTCTTTAAAAAGAAATTATCAGAAAAAAACAATGTTTACATAAAAATTCAAAGGCTTGAAAATTCCACGCGTGGATTAAATGACTGAAAAAGAATGAGGTTCTTTTAAGGTTTGTTTCTAAATCAACTTGATTAACGCTTTAAAATGTTCGTATGCAATTTCTTGCTCTATCTTTTATTTATTGCCATAGGGGTGGTAAGGTATCCTGAAGCAAGTTGGACAGATTCCAGCTAGGGTGCATGCAGTTTCTTATCTCCTAGTACTTTTAAGTCAGAAATTGTAACTGAGATCGCTCTAAGTGGCGGTTATCGATCCGCGCTAATTATTTAGGAGTGGTTTAGTTAAGGGTTTCAATCGGTTTCTTATCTCTTAGTACTTTTAAGTCAGAAAATTGTAACGGATCGCTTTTAACGGCGAGCTTGAAAATTCCAAACGAAACGTTAAGAGCATATTATTTATTGTGATATTATCGTATCGAAAAAGTTATGTATGATTATGAAATATCAAAAAAAATATATGTGTAGGTATTAAAAACATTTCCATTAAACTATTTTTAATTTACTCTTTCAATTAATATTTTAATTTTATCGGGTACTTAAATCGCGGCTATTCAAAAGTCAGAAGATTACAGAGGTTTTAATCGAAGATAAGATTACATAAACAAACATTTCGTCGTCAAAACTTTTATGAGCCGTGCTCTTGGCTGAGAGCTTCTATATCTATGCTATGTTATGTAAATTTTTGTTATCTAATGTATGTGTGTGTATTTATTGGTAAATAAAGCTCTTTATTTTTGTAATCATCATTAAAATCAAGACCCTCCTTCAGATGTCGGGCAAAAAGGACATTTTCTACAGTGTCTTTCGCCATATGGACTAGAATTAATTTGTCTATTAGCTGTTACTGTCCCAAGGCTAGTCAGTGTCCAGAGAAATGGCTACCTGCAGCGATTTCTTACCCCTTGGTACTTTGGGGGTAATGTCCGATTCCCTGGTGGGAAATTAGTATTCGGCCGACAAACCGCCCCTCCCCCAAAATACATCATAGCTCCCGGAGGGAACCACAATTTCTTAGAGTGCGTAATGGTACAGGCATTGGCGAATTATTGTGACAGTTTTTGTGGTTTCGAGAATGTTAATGACGTTTCTTAACTTCCATAACGAAAGTTTATTTGTTTTGTGTGAGTGCCCGATATCATATATCTAGGCCAGCTGGAAGACATTTCGCTAGACATAAGCTGTGCTTGTTATGTCTACTTTTTTGATACCTGTATTAGTAAAAAAATTGTGTGCAATAAATAAATAGATAATTCCATACAGTTGCATGCACCATGATCACCGGACGACTCTCAGTCAAATACCACTAAATATCCCGTTTTAAATCTTAATAGTTACGAAAACAACCGTGAAAGTTTTTTTTTATAAAAAGTTTAATATTTATGAAGCTTTTCGCCTCACAGTTTCACCAAGGCGAAACGCGACGCACGACGTCGACGCTCGAAAGACGCTAGTTTGGGGGGTGTCTAAGTGAAAAATGTATTCCTGGTTGCTATACCGTAAATATCTCGTCCTAGTTTGCTAATAGCCGCATTGACCGACCCTAGTTTCATGGACAGACGCGTTAATGTACCATTGTATGCGTCATTTCGCTAACCATCTCTCGCTGTTTTGTGCGTAAAATAGACCTGTAGCCAATCAAACACTTTCATAGTTAAAATATCTGACGATTATGCCTCTAGTAGTATTGCAGTGCTTATAGCTTTTATACGAATATCTTCCTTAAAGTCATCCGGGAAAGTGACTTCCTGTATGTATGTTATCACTAAAGTTGAATATTTCAACGGTAACACAATTTTTTACGCAATTTATGTAAAGTACAAAAAAGTCTCTGGATGACAGAGAAAGAAAAATATCTGATTTGAACTAGTAATACCCATAACTTGCGGTCAAAATCCCGCCGTACCGTATGCACCATTGACCTGCACCATTAATGGTGCAATTTTATTCACTGTCAAATTATTTTCTGTCTTATATAAATTTTAAATTTGCTCTAGATTTTTTTTAATATACAAAAAGACAGTTATTTATAATACCTATTTTATTTACAAGTATACGTTCTATTGGACAGAGCGTTAAAGTGCATTGGACGATAAAATAGAGCTTGATATGGTACCCTGGTGACAGGACTACAGCATTCTGTTAACTAGGTCACAGGCCGATGCCTCGATGGCACCTCTTAGGCATTCCCTGTGAAATTCTAGACGAATAAACTTGTAATAAACTTCCTTTAACATCTATTTTACGTTCTGTTAGGGACTTGTTAAGTTGTACAAAATTCCTTGTTTATCATGTGAGTTCCAGTTTAAGACATAATTAAAACGGTTGGATGACGACGTTAGCGCACGAATTAAATCATTAATCGCCTGTGTCATGCTTTACTTTATATAGGCCTAAAGATAAATACAATACAAATAATATGGAACAAATATAAGAAGCATTCAGCTACTTTCAGCAATCTTCACCAGATCGAGAGAGTAATCGTAACACTAGAAATTTTCCACAATGGCTGTCAGACAGATTTTAAGATGTTTAGATCAAGATAATGAACGTATATAGGTTGTATTAGTATGGTAGTACGTCGAAGCATATAAAACGTCAGGCTAGTTATTATTTTTGTATCGTATTACTATATTTATTTTTGTATTTATGTTACAAGCTGTTTATTCCCAAAAGAATAAAAAATAAAATAGACAGTTTTTTTTCGAGTATAGGAATAGACACTATACAGGTATTCTTTTTACAAGCTGTTTGTTTTTCTAAATAGAGAGAAAAAAAAGAATCCAATTGAGAACCTCCTCCTTTTTTGAAGTCAGTAAATAAAACTGGCAGAATTTCTTTCGTTCGAACATAGAACTTCAGACGAAGCCTAGTTATTCCGCGCCGAGTGTACTACGTAGGGTACAGTGATAAGTAAAAATCTGGGCTAGTACCGTATGTCCCGCACTCTGTTACTACAGACAAAAGCCCATTTGGACTAGTGCCAGCTCTTCACTACCTCTTAAGTGGGTATTTTATTTAACTTTTCACACTTTACTGAATTGATACGGAGGGTTTCTGGTAATAAACCACAGAGTAGCTCTTTGGACTAAGCCATTGTCATATAACATCCCGTACGGGATTAACCTATTCTTTGGTGGTAAAAGTTCGACATACAAGCTTCACCGGACTTGCAGGGGAGCGGATAGCTCTACCCCAGAGTAGTCATGTACCAACGCGTCTAGGGGCGGGGAGAGGGAGTGTCGAACCTAGGCCTAGCGCGTTGATACGGGAAAACATCGTGAAGAAGACGTTTGGGCTCTGTCTGTATTACTATTTTGAATGGGGAATATCATAACAAAGCCCAATTATTTGAACTCATTTTACAAAAATATCCCAAATTATAATAACAACAGTGAAAACAGTAACTAAATTGATTGAAAAATTACTGTTATATACTCGTACAATTTTAATGAGCTAATCTATCTGTCTCTCTCTGCAATACAACTTTTTCTATGAAACTGTTATGGCGACATGTAATGTGACGACATCTTACATATTAGATCTCTCTAACCTACAACTCTAAATAATTATGACTCGTAATATAATGGTGTTGATAAAAGTTTCATATTCAATTGTAAATAGTGATAAAAATTTAAGAAATACAAGAATATTCCCTATTAGGACACGTCATATAACTGACGCGGTTTGTATGTGGAAGCCATTTTGAATAACAACTGCAAGATAGGGTTAGCACGAGATTGATATCTTGCACGCTGCTCGAGCAATTTGTTAGGTGCGACGTGGGAGGGAGGGAATCGCGTTTGGTGTAGAGTTCAATTTGGCCCAAAACTAAAACTGAAGTTTCTTATAAAGAAATATTTGAAATGATATGTCCTTCGCCTAAATATTTAAATTACCGAAAAAAAAAAGTGTTCTAGCTTTAAAAAAGTGTAGAAAAAACATTGATATTCAGGTACCGATCCAATGAAAGCGTCCGTGGGTCAGTAGTGTGAAGATTCCTCAGCAATAACACAAATGGGAATCTTCAATACTATTTATTTCTTCTTAAAATAGCGATTTTGTCTTTTCGCGACCCGTGGAATAATTATAATGACAAATATTCTTTTTTTTTAATGCGAGACAATTCCTAATTCAAAATCAAATAGTTTTTCTAGAATTGCGGCATAAGCGCCAGTTACATTTAAAAGGAGTTTGCAAACGCACTGATGCAAACTCCACAGTAGCTAGGATCATTGTCTCTTAACCGGGGGGCGCGCTAGTCGAAGCCTCGCTACATTTTTGAATTAATTTATATTACGGCTGCTGTTATGTTGCGAACACTTGAATACGTACACCTATTTTAAGTCAAATTGATTCTGAATGTTATGTTCAAACTGATATCGCATCGCCTCTTTTAGATTGTTTGATATAATATTTATTTTTCATTGCTTAGACTTGTACATTGTTTAAGACGAGAGCCGGTCTTGGCTTGAGCAAAGCTTATTAACTTCAGAAATGACTTTATTAAGTGTTCTAAGTGGAACCTATAATGAATAAATATTTTTTGAATTTTGAATTTTTAATAATATTATGTACTCACGTGAATCACAATTTTCATCTGAACAAAAACTAATAATAACAAAAATCAACAAAAATCTAAATAACTACCATTTTTTTTCCAGAATCTCCCCAAAATGCAGTAAATAAATTTCTTATTCAGTTTTTAGGAAACATTGTTTCGAAGCTATTTGAGCGAGCCAAAAAAGATACTCGGCTATTTTGCACATGCCACCCGCCTTTTACAATTTTTATCGAAATCCGGTGCAACGTCGCACTCTGCCATTGCATGCGAAGTTTATTAAAAAAAAACTTTTGGAACGAAAATCTACACTCAAAATTGATGCCTTTGCACATTTGAAAAGGACGCTTTTACCATGCTCTCCATTTTGCCGTTAAGTGCTCGATAAACTAATTTCGGATTTTTAAAATCTATTTCCTTGGTTCCATTTTCGAACTTTTAGCTGTTTTATTTTGTGCCAGTAGCTGTATGCTGACTGTAGATCTTCACCTCTCAATTTATGCATAGCAAAGGATAAATGTCATACTTACTAAGAATATTATATCTAAGTAAGTTCCAAAAATATTTTTAATGGCATGTTTTTGGTAATTTTAATAAATATTTCTAAATATTGCACAATACCAACTTTTCATGAAAATAAAAACAAGAATTTTACCAGTTACAATTCAATTTCAAGACCATTAAAATGTAACAATATAACTGCGCGCAACGATAAAAAACGTACGCCGAAACAAAGAGTAAAAAAATAATTCCAACAAAAATGGCGCGACACAACACAAAAATTAGACAATAACCATACCTCAGGATCCGCAGGATTCGCAGCCAATGTAGTAGAGAAAAAAAATAAAACGGCCAGCACCATCGTGCCCATTTCACCACAGAATATTCACTTTAACTGCCTATTCTCATTTTATTTTAACATTGGAACGTATCTTCACAGGGAATATATAACGAGGGGGGTGTGTGGCCAAGTCTAAAACACTGAATTTCAGCTAAATTCGGAAAGCCTGTCGGGAGTTCTGGCCGCAGAGCAGCCAGTTTCGCTTAAAAATGTATATCTGTGACGTCACGGTGAACAAATTTTAACTGATGGGCAGGGGCGTATCTAGGTTTGGGCGAGAGAGGAAATGCTTAAGAGGAAATTTTTGAATTCAAGGTTTTATTTATTTGAAACTTACAAGTACGGTCAAATGCTAGATAAGAATACGTGCACCGCGATTCTCTCCTTTACGAATTAGAAACGGTGCAAAATCCAAAATAGTCAGGTTAGCGTGCTCTTGGCTGTACGATTGGCTTAACCAACATCTTATCCTCATTAAAGCACGGAAGGCGTTTTTAATTACGGCTACGACTTAATTTGCAATTGATAATTTAATGAAATTTTTACGAAAAATACGAATGGATTACTAAATTTAAGTGCGTGACAGAGCAAACTAGGGCTACTACCCCTCTACATATATCAAAAGTGGCTACAAAAATGTCCTTATTACACCCCTAGCCATGTCCAGCGAATAAAACGAATGTATTAACATTAAAAAATCGTAAAACAAACGCGCGCTATTCTGAAGGCTCGTTTACACCGCTCCGTTTGTTCCCTACTCAAAACACTCGTTGAGGTTTTCACTATGAGTTTTCCTCTTTATTCATGACTTTTATATTACTTAATTGCCGACCCATAGCTTAGTTGCTAAAACGCCTCCTTTTGAAACACGATGTTTGCGTTTTCGAGCCTTACGTTGTAGGCCATGGCAATGTTTAAAATCTTGAAGGATTATTCGGTGAAAGTCACAAAAGCAACAAAAATATATTTATTTACATTTACGTTACAACTTCTTTAGATTTATATTTAACTAACATTACAGAATCGATGTTCTTACGGTGAAGGAAAACGTCGTGAGGAAACCTGCACACACCTGCGAAGTAATTCAAAGGTTGTGTGTGAAGTTGACCAACCCGCACTGGGCCAGAGTGGTCGACTAAGACCTATTCACTATGATTTCTTTCTTATCGACTGGGTTTCGAGGTTAGCCTGCCTTACAAAGTGTCGGAATTGTTGAGCCGCCTTAGGCTTCCGACATGGCTCCTATAACGACTACATCCGCATAGTAGCCGGAACCAACGGCTTCACGTGAATCATCTTTCTTCTCGGACAATCAGGTGATTCAGCCTGCAATGTCCTAACCAAACTGGGGAAAGTCTCACAAAGTGATATTTTTTCGACGGATCCTCACCGGGATTCGAACCAGGAACCTCCGTAATTAGACGAGCTTTTGTCCACTCGACCACGGAGGTTGTTGAAGCACTCTGATTTTAAGGTAGACTCGAGCCCCTCGGTGGGGACGTATATGAGCTAATTGATGATGAACATTCCAGAAAGTATACGTTTTGCAATTATTTTAGGACTGTACGTTTTAATCATACTCATACTATAATAGGTACATAATTATTATAAAGAGGAAAGATTTGTATTTTTGTGTGTTTGTAATGAATAAACTCAAAAACGACTGAACCGAATTCAAAAATTATTTCACCATTAGAAAGCACATTCACAGCAACATTCTTTCACATAGGTTATAAGCTCAAGTGTTACTAACAAACTATGGATTCTATCTGAAATTAAGAGTATTATTATTATTAAAGCTATATTTACCCTAAGTAACGTAGGCTACCTTTTACCACGGGAAAATGCCTCATTCCCAAAGGAAAAAACTGTTAACGCGGGCGGAGCCGCGGCGGAAAGCTAGTCACAGAAAAACAGCAAAAGTTTCTACCTCTATGGTTTTAATACAAAGAGAATTAACATTTTTCCCTTGAACATGGTACAATTTTCATAGCTTTTGTAAGTGTTGTAGATACTATAAAGAAGTAGGTTAGCACGAGAACTTGTAAAGAAATTGGAGTCATTTGCCTCTTAACTCTCTTCAAACTGAAACAGACACTAAAAGCTATTAAAGTTTAATAATCCTAGCTTTAAATAGTCCGGGCACTTCTGTCCTTTAGTTTTCTTACTTTTTACTTAACCGGATTGGTATTTCTAGCCGACTGTCCGGCGACTTTCAAAATAAAAGTCTTTTTACTTGAAATTTTTTATTCGAAGTAATATTTTACAGATACTATTTTTGGATATTGAGAAGCAATTAAAACGGCTGTCCATTATTGGTGCTTAATTTATTATACACATACTTTCCTCGTAAGACCCAATCTTTAGGAAAAAAACACTTTGCTATTCGGCCCAAGATGGTTTCCTAAAACATAATTTTGCGGTCCAGCGTTCTAAAATTGTAACGTAATATTGTAACCCATTTTATAAATATAAACAACCCAACGTTAATATTTTTTTATTCAAGAGGCTCCATACTATTGGCTTCAGTCTTCATCGTAGTAGTATGAAAAAGGATGGATTGTCGTTTCAATTCATAAAAAAAACACGTTTTTAATAAATACTGTACCTATCTCAACTGCCTACTCAAGTACATTATTAGAGCTAAAAGTAAACTTCTAATGCACGATTCACATATAAAAATAATACCGAATCCATTTGGTAAGCTGTTTTTTATCTCGCTTGACTTAAATCGTAGCACATTGCTACGCCGTAGCCATCTCGTAGCAATGCCGTAGCTGAGGTCTACGGTAGATAGGGTCGGGTACAATGAAGTATTTTTGGTTTTAGTTCAAGAAAATTGAAAATACGGAAATATAGAAAAACATTTTGAAAAAGTAAGTAGGTAAATATGTTTACGGAATCAATTATATGTAAGTATATTATTTAGTAGGTATAATATCTTTACAGAAGCACTATTATTCTGAATGCGAAAGTGCGTACTTTCCGTTCTTTCTTTATAATTAACCGACATTTCGACATAATATATGCGTATATATTATGTCGAAATGTCGGTTTATTTCGTTTTCATGATGCTCAACGAATTTGGATGAAATATGGTAAAATTAGTTAGATACGATTACGACTACCATTCAAAACAGGCATTTTTTATTCTTTGCCTACGTTGTTAGTTACTTTTGATTATATTTTTTCTCACCTGAAAATCCAAAACGTAAATAATATTTTATAGTCGCATAAGAATACCGCTTTATATTTCAACAGCTAGTTATATGATATTTATGTGACTCTTATAACGCTGTTATACGACTGTTATGTGACTTGATGCCGTTCGTTTTATGCTGTTTTAATGGAACTGAATACGAACAGCATTTTAAGTATCTTGCTTTTAAAATTAAAACGTCACTGCGAATGTTCCAGATTTAAATTAAATATTCGAATACTTCATTCGAATATCGAATGTATTTGGAATGGCAGCGTATCTTTTAATTTTCGATTTCCGATAATACAGAAAATACCGTTTTTTACACGCTTTATATTAGCTTCACTTGTAAGTAACTATGTATGTAAGAAAATCTTGGAATCTTAATTTGACCCACTTCCCGGTCTTCGATTAGGATGAAATTTTGCACACGCTCTGAGTTCTGATGACAATACATGACTACCTAAGAAACGTCATTACAAATCCAATATGGCGGCCTCCCCATTACATGCACGTAAAAAATCTTGGAATCTTAATTTGACCCACTTTCCGGTCTTCAATTAGGATGAAATTTTGCACACGCTCTGAGTTTTGATGACAATACATGACTACCTAAGAAACGTCATTACAAATCCAATATGGCGGCCTCCCCATTACATTTACGAAAAAAATCTTGGAATCTTAATTTGACCCAGTTCCCGATCTTCGATTAGGATGAAATTTTGCACACGCTCTGAGTTTTGATGACAATACATGATTAGCTAAGAAACGTCATTACAAATCTAATATGGCGGCCTCTCTAAGATGGCGAACTGGCTGTTTGAAATCCACACCCATGATATTATGGGTATCAGAAAGGGTTTGCTGTCAGGAATACGAAAAAAACAGTCACGGGACTTAAATCCAATATGGCGGACGTCCAAGATGGCGGACAGAAAGCGTGTTTTTTAGTTTTCTAAACTATGTATTATTACTGTAGACATAGGTTTTTGACAGTATAATGTAATGACATAGTGTAAGGGCTAGGACTGGCATCCTAAATGGCAGGCGCGGTTTCCAGGCCTGCTTTTTATTTTAAACTACCGCCCTGGTTCGCAAGGGTGCAATACTTACCAGCAGCCCCCAACCGGTAATTTTTTTAATGTAGAAACCTTCTACCATCTTAAGAAAACATTCAAAAAATAATAATGAAATCGGTAAAGTGGTTCTCAAGTTATAGCGTGATCAGGAGTAATAGGGGTCCATATTTAATTTAATATACGTATGTAGATTTTATCTATTTTTATATCTGTTAATTTTCAAAGACAAAAACCTGCCTTAGTTTGAGCAGAACTTAAATACTAACTTCATTAAGATCTTTAAAAAAGATGAATCTTATATTTTTTTAGGAAAGATTTATGCTATAATAGCAATTGGATTTTATTAGGATTTGTGTTAACACGCCATCTATGAGACGTCACTGCTAACAGTTAACAACTTATAGGTTTAGGCTGTATTGCATGTTATCGTTCCTTGATCATCGTGGTAGCTCAATTAAGTAAGTAGTTTGACCTTTATTGAATAGATGGCGCTGCTCCGATTATATAAAAAGAATGTCATAGCTGAAATATGTCTCTTTCAAATAAATTGTACCTGTCGATAACAGTTCTGTGTTAATTTGCTTTGCCCATCCTTTCCGCATCGAGATTTACAATTTGTTTTATTTAGAAATTGTTCATATTTTTATTTTATCACTAGCTTTCCGCCCCGCGTAAACAGTTTTTCTTGGGGGATGAGAAATTTTCCCGCGGTAAAAAGTAGCCTACGTCACTCTCCATCCTTTCAACTAACTCTATGCCAAAAATCAAGTCGATTGGTTGCTTAGTTAGGGCGTGAAGGAAGGACAAACAAACAAACACACCTTCCCATTTATAATATTATAGTTAGTATGGATACGTGGTCGCTAACAATGAACTTCATAAGAAGGCTCAAAGTCACCCGAAGAGCGAGTTTCCTTGCGTGATCCAATCAGGAATGATGAGATCCGCAGGCGAACCAGAGTCACCGACATAGCCCGAAGAATCGCTAAACTTAAGTGGCAGTGAGCGGGGCACATTGCACGTAGAACCGACGGCCGTTGGAGCAGAAAGGTTCTTGAATGGCGACCGCGCGCCGGAAGACGTAGTGTGGGCAGGCCCCCCACGAGGTGGACCGACGATCTGGTGAGGGTCGCGGGAAGCCGCTGGATGCGGGCAGCGCAGGACCGATCATTGTGGAGATCCTTGGGGGAGGCCTTTGTCCAGCAGTGGACGTCTTTCGGCTGAGATGATGATGATGATGATGAGTTAGTATGGATTAGAATCTTGAATCATCATAAGAAATCTTCACCACATGCATACGTACATTTCTCATTAAATATTGCGTAAGTTTCCTCCATCCAATTCGTTTAGCTTCCGATACGGGTGTTAATATTTAACAAGATGGCCGCCGTACCACTAACCCAGCACTTATGCAAACAAAGTGCCTATTAGACCCTCACTTTGAATTTTAAACCGCAAAAACCCTAATAAATATAAAAGACATACTTTTCTGAAGGCTGTATAGGAAAATATTAACTATGGCTCTTTTCATCTTTGTGGTGTCCCAGTGTGAATTCCCTACGTATTTTTATTTTTTAATTTTTAATTTGGTACATTTATTTTTATGGCACTAGTCATACTTTGTCATTTCAAAATTATTTTCATCGTGTTTTTTTATCGATGACGTGTTAGTGTCGGGCAAAGTTGAAAAAACCAACCTTATTAGTACATATAAATAGAAAGTAGAAAAAGGCCTTTTACCAAGGTCATCATCTTTTTTTTTTTTTTTCTTTTTTTTTTTTTTTATTTTTTTTTTTTTAATTGACCTATGCTTGTGTCGAAAAGGTACGACAAATCAAGCTTCACCGGACTGGCAGGTCATCATCATCATTATTTAAGCCTATAGACGTCCACTGCCGGACAAAAGCCTCCCCCAAAGGTCTCCTCAATGATCGGTCCTGCGCTACCCGCATTCAGCTGCTTCGCGCGACCCTAACAAGATCGTTAGTCCACCTTGAGGCCTGCTCACGCTCTGCCTTTCAGCACCACCACCATTTAGAAACCTTTTTTCTCTAACGGCCGTTGGTTCTACGCGCAATCTGCCCCACCTATTGCCAGCTGGACATGTTGACCTTGAGAGCGCCCGTATTCCATAGCAGTAGGGGTGAATTTGTAGTGCGTAAATGTCCAACCGCATGTGCTGGCTTATGTAAAACCTCGCAGTCCTCGGATTACACATGTACAGGCAAAAGCACGCTAAGCTTAACACTTTAGACTATGCACGACCAATCATGAACAGCTCTGGTCTTTGGCACACGACCAACCATGCTGGTCTTTGGCACATATATTAGCTTTGACACCAAAGAATGGTTTTGTCAAATCTTACTTCGAACAAGCAAGAAAGAATGGTTTTGTCAAATCTTACTTCGAGAGCGTCGGTGGCCTTCCATTCCGAAGTTCGCGGGTTCAAACCTCGGCACGTACCAATGTGTTTTCGATTTTCGAATTCATATGTACGTTTATTCGACGCTCTTACGGTGAAGGAAAACATCGTGAGGAAACCTGCACACACCTGCGAAGAAATTCAAAGGTTGTGTGTGAAGTTGACCAACCCGCACTGGGCCAGCGTGGTCGACTAAGGCCTATTCACCCTGGTATCAGGGTAGGCTCGAGCCCCTCGGTGGGGACATATATGAGCTGTTAACGTAACTTCGAACAAAATATTTTGACTTTGCATAGTTTTTGTTACGTCCATTGAGAACCGCAATGCGCGTGTTTAGCTTGATTAACCTGCCAATAGATTTGACTGTTTGTTTGTTTGCATAGAAGAGGTTCCGAAACCAATGAACCAATTTTAATGAAACTTACAGAATATACCTAACGCTTAAGGCTACCTTTTACTGCGGGAAAGAGCCGGGGGGCGGAAAACTAGTTATTAAGTTACCTAGCTCTCCATTTTTTCAGTAATTGTCCTTTACCAATTTGTTCTCACGTAAATCTACGCATAGAAAGAGCGAGTCCAATCTTGATACTGGTGTTGTCTCGTACTGCGTGTATCGGCCGCATTTGCATAACTGCGGGGATTCCCCCACAGGCGATATTGCCACTAAATCTATGGTGTTACGCGCGACGTAAGAGGATTGCGCCACTGCTATGTGCTGTGGAACAGGGTCGAACTCAGGAGTGTGATAAAGTGAAAAAAAAATTACAATGTTGTATAGTTGTATTTAACAGTGTCAGCTGTAGAGATTGCTAGTTGCGCCACAAAGCCACAATAAATGTTATTTTTTTCACTGTTGTTAAAAACGTACATGATTTTTCGTCACACGTACATTAAGTATGTCTGACGTACACTTTGTAATTAATTCATTGTGAAGTTGCAAAATATTACATAGATTTTTGTACTTACATAATAAAATAACCAAACAAATTCGAAAACATGGGCTCTCAATAATTTTCAATTTTCGCTTAGTTTCATAAATACTCTTTGACAGCTTACATAATGTCTCCACCGAGGGGATCGAGCTCGACAACGCTGGGCCAGTGCGGGTTGGTTGACTTCACACACAACCTTTGCATTACTTCGCAGGTCTGTGCACGTTTCCTCACGATGTTTTGTAAAGGAGCAGAAAAAGGTTTTATAATTAAAAACTATTGATTACTTTTCAAATTAAAAATATACCTACAAGTGATTGTAATAATCAGCCATTTTGATGCGTCACACGACATTGCATTTTTTTTGTAAGTCGAATTTTTCCACTCAAATGTTTCCCTTATACCTATCCTTGAAAATCTCATGGAAATAAATGATGTGGCGATTTTATTATTGCACTCAGTTTAATTAATATTTTCATACATTAAATCTACTACACTTAGCAAAGATATTATTTTATTTTGTTATATACAAAAATATCTAAATCCAATAAGTTTAAAAAAAAAAACACTCATGTGATCTTCTTAGAGCGGCCCTGGATTCGATTGAATGATTAGATCATTTTTTTGATTTTTTGAAAACATTTCGAGTGGGTGCGAATTCCACCTCGTTTTAGAAGATTTGGTACACTGATTCACCCTTCACCCCCGTTACTTCTCTCGGATTTCTGAACCACGAATTACAATAGGATATAACTGTATGATGGCTCGGCTTAGAAATGGACCAACTGCCCCGTAGCTTAGTTGGCTGGCAGTACATCTGCCTTCTAAGCACAGGGTTATGGGTTCGAATCCCGCCCAGGACAAACTTGCGTATGATGAGCACTTGTGTTTGCCTTGTGTCTGGATGTTGCATATTTATATATGTATGTATATCAGCTGTCTGATACCCATAGTACAGGCTCTGCCTAGTTTGGGGTCGGATGGCCGTGTGTGGATAAATGTGTGGGAACATTTATTTATTATTTTTTTAACTCAACTCTTCCCGTTAATATCGCAAAGTTATTACGTGCTGTATGATATTTAAAAATAACTCATTTCTTAAAACAAGATGCGTCTAGGGCCGGCTCTAGGGAGCCTCGAACCTAGGCCCAGCGCGTTGATACGGAAAAACATCGTGAAGGAGACGACGTCGCCTGAGGGGCTCCGTCTCTGATTATTACTTTTGATTTTGATTTTGGCCGCGCCCCCGCCGGCGGGTACGGGCATTGTTACCAGAAGGGGGAAAATATGAGTATTTGCTTCTTCCCCGTCGAATCAAAAGCATTTCACGAATAGTATTGTCACACCCGCAGGCTCGCCAATTCCTGGGCGAGCCTGCGGGTGCTAACTTCATTAAAGATGAGGTAAACGTCGAGGAGCTAGGAGCTTCTGCTTGAGCGGAACCAGGCCCGGCGCACTCCGCGCCAGAACTCCAGAATGTACCTACGCCGGGCGGTCCCGTTTTCGCGGCCATTTAGTAGGAAAAACGCGCGCGTTTGTGAAGACGCTATTATTTAGTCTGTGGTAATACGGAGTCTCGCGACGACGCGGTCTTAACGTGCATTTTGTTTTAATACGAGCGCAACGACAAACGGTAGGCTATTATAGTTATTATAGTTCGACGCGTTCAATGTGATTTGAACGTTAGTAGCGTGGTAGTTAGAATTAAATTCGCACGTTTGCTATCAGACAGTGCGCCTTCTGTACCTAGTACTATTATATATTCTGTGGCGGAACTAAGAATGAAACTGCAATTGTCACTAGCACAGTCTTACACTGGTTATAAATAAAACTTGAGAAAATGGCCTAATTCACTACAGAAAAAGTGAAGTATTAATGAATAAAAATGACATATGAATGACGAATGAATTCCAAAATTAAATATTCAAATTTAGTCGAAAAAGAAATGGTAAATGCGATGAGAATGAGGTGGCAACGAGGTGGCATGCAAGCACCTCGTTACAGTATGATCTTTTTGATTCCCTTACGTAGGTGAAGGTCACAATCGATTGTGCTGGAAGGGAGAAGCAGGCCCATCCATCATCATATTGGGGATGTTTATCAATCTTATCAATAACCGCAGCTTCGGTTGAAAGCATACTTTACTTGATGCGAAAAGGGAAATCTCTTATTCGCGTAATGTTCACACTTAGGTATGTAAGATTAAATGATGTGATGTGAAAGTTTAAAAAAGTATATTATTATGTTTACGAAATTGCTATTAGGTGAACAACACGGTAGGATGGTGTCTTAAACTGTTTTTTTTTATAAAGCCCCTTATTGTGTACATTAACAGCTCATAATACATGGCCCCACCGAGGGGCTCGAGCCTACCCCGAACCTGCCACTTGACCTTCTTAGAATTAAGGTTTTCTTAGGTCGGTCTTACGTATTCATCCTGTTGAGAAATATGTGTGATTTCTTTTACTGTCGGCACAGAAGAAAATAATAGTACTAACCCGTACAGAAAGGACACTCACCCCCCCGCACTAAAATGAGTTCCCCGCCCGCCCGAGCTCCCCACACCCCGCACCCCGCAGGCGCCGCGGGACTCTGACAGGGGTGTTCAGGGGTGTTTTATATAGAGTTTCAGCGTTTGACTTGTAATTGATATTCAGTTGTTATTCAAAAAGCAGTAGGTTGTCAAAACGCGTTTGCTGTATGGAGTGTCCGACCTGTGCTGTCGGTGCAAAAAACTAGGCACAGAAGATAGCACAAGCGGCGGGTCTCTGAACGGACTGCTCGCACTACGAAATTCATCTCTACCGCTACGGAATAGCTCTCAAGGTCCAAGTGTCCAGCCGCATGTGCTGGCTACTGTACATTGAAATAAAAAAAGAACTCTCAAAATTATAGGTATTAAGTTAAAATCTTAATGTTATATAAGTTAAATTATTGTTCTTTTGTCGACCACGCTGTATAGTGTTTAGCTGGTTACTCCAGTGATATCGTAACTGTCCTGGAAATGGGACGAACGCGACTCGTTCCGCGGACGTCCCAGATGTGGGGCGATAACGTCCCAATCCCGACCAGACGGGGCTGTCAATCAGGAATCGAAGCATTTAATGGAGTTTTTTATCTGTTTTAAAAGAACTTTTAAAATGTATTGACAGCTATTTTGTGGGTGAAATTTTCTGAGTGGTTGCCTGCTTTTTATAATTCCCAGTTTCTTTTCTAAGGCGAATAAACAATTTACTTAAATAATAATTTATTAAAAACAACAAAAATTGCATTTTTACAATATGTTCACATTAACAGTTACACAGTAAAGTACTACATAATTATAGTGAACTCCTTATTCCTAAACTAGATGGAAACCTGTATCTTAGGAACTCGGTGCTCCGTTGTTTTGTTAGCAGACGCGTGTGTCATTAAGGCCGATCAAGATATAAATGCAACATTGTGTTTGGTATTACATATTTGGTGTGTGTGTGTGTGAATACTTTTTTTTTTTTCTTCTTTATGGCACTAGATTTATACTTTGTGCCAGTGTCGGGTTATTAATTTTATTTATAAGGTGAAAGGTAGGGAAACTTATCAATACGAAAAACAAAAATTATGAATAATCTACAGAAGGAAAAGTGTGTTTATTTATTTGCCAGGGTTTTTCATAAAATGATAGGCGGGCCTAACAACTCTTGTATTTATGTCACAACCCAATGGTTACTGCAGTCTGATTATCTATTTGTCTAAACCCTTTTAACCAAACTAACGTATTCTTAAGTATAACTAGCTTTCCGCCCCGCGTCTCCGCCCGCGTTAACCATTTTTCCCGTGGGAATGAGGCATTTTCCCGCGGTGAAAAGTAGCCTATGCGTTATTCTGATGTATAAGCTACATTACTGTAAAGTTTAATTAAAATCCATTAAGGAGTTTTTGCGTGAATTTATTTAATGTTATTATTTTTATTTAAGTATCTAAAAAATCGCAATATCCATTTCAAAGTCTGGCGTATTTTATGGAGCTTCCATGTTTATTAACATACTAGCGACCCGCCCCGGCTTCGCACAGGAAAATTGTTATTGTGGGTCATCTTTTAGTGTATTATACATATAAATAAACCTTCCTCTCGAATCACTCTATCTATTAAAAGAAACCGCATCAAAAACCGTTGCGTAGATTTAAAGATTTCAGCATACATACAAAGATTTTAGTCATAGTTAAAATATGTATGATAGTCCGTAAGGTATTTATGATATGGGCCTCTGTTTACATATTTAACATCTATATGTAAATATTGCCTGAAATAAATGAGTTTATTATATTATTATTATTTATTATAGGGCGATAGGGACAGAGAAAGCGACTTTGTTTTATACTATGTAGTGAAGTAAAGTAGGTTATAGATATGTAAGTTTTTTTTTTTACACAGGAAGATGTCTTTTGTTCCTATTCTAATCTGGGTCTCTGTCAAGTTCATGTTCTGTAAATAGAATGAGAGAAACCTCGAAATAAACTCATTAGTGAGACAGAAATACCGTCACCTAGTTTATCTGTCATCGGACACTAGCGGGTGTTGAGTTTGTGGTATTTAAGAATTCGACCCATATCTACAGATTATTAATTCTACAGATTTTCAATTCAACAGAATCCCATTATTCCTGATTCCCATTTCTATTGGTTCAAAACTCTACAGGTTTTAAATTGGACAGAATTCAATTTTTCCTAATTTCCATAACTACTATAATGTTATAGTTAGCATTGGTTGTTCTAATAAAACGTCACGTACAAAAAAAACATAGGTTATCCAACTTGTATACAAATCCAAATCTAAAATATTAAACGGTGGAGTAATGTTTTGTTTTAAAAAATAGGCGATTCTCTTTTGTTTTGCTTCATACGTCAGAGCGCGCAATCTACCGAGCGATGCATGAACAAAACAGTTTTTAAAACTAAATTCATTTTGAATATTTTTTAGGTTCACACCGAACTATAAACAATGTGTTAAATGGAAAGTTTGTCGATGAAAAATAGGGTTGCACAGAGAATGATATTGAATTTGAAACACATAATTTTAACACATACGTATTTTTGTTTAAAAAGAACAAGGTAGCGCTTTTTCAAAATTAAAAATTCTACTTTATTTTATTCATTATAGGCTCCCTTAGAACACTTAATGACGTCATTTCTGAATCCAAGACTGGCTCTCGTCTCAAACAATGTACAAGTCTAAGCAATGAAAAAGAGATCAAACAATCTAAAAGAGGCGATGCGATATCAGTTTGAACATAACTGGCAGGTTTGCACAATGTGTGCGCTGCTGTGGAGAAGAACCCGCCGAAGAAACTCCACAGGATCGCATCATTTGTATTTTTCTCCTTTTTTTTAAATACTGCTTTGGAAGACTGAAAACGCTTTGTAGGTCATTGTATTCATGTCCTAATTTTGAACCCTGAAACATACACATTATATAAACCTATTTAATTCCAGGTTAAACTAGAACTAAATCCAAGTTAGAAGTTCAGATTTTTTGTCAGAACTTGGCAGGAGCAAAAATATGGTCGCTTAGATAGGGGCGCATTAACAGATCAATAAATTAACTTCAATCATAATGCTTTTGTATTTTATAGACTTAAATTACTAAAATATCTTTTTCTGATACAAGCATTTTTTAGAAGCATTCTCCATAAAAATCATCCTTTACATCCATTTACACCCCACACCTTATTACTACAGGAAATTTACTTCCAAAAAAAATTTTCAAACTAAATAAAATATTTCAACAAAAATATGTTTGAATGTTTGGTTATAAACGGGGTCGTATCCCCTTGAGGAAATCGAATAGTTTTTGTCAAAGATGCTGGTACAGTCGACGGCGGTTTGACGTGTGCCTTAGGCCCTTGAAATAGAGGTTATAATCCTTTGCAGTTGCGAAACTTGGTGTGACTCTGGGTGTAAATGTGAAGGTCGCTTGGCGAGAGTGAAAGATGCGCGATTGAAAGGAACAAGAAATTGTTGTCCTAAGTTGTAGTTTCGCATATTTTTTCCGAAGAAAAGTTTGTATTTTTGTTATGTTTTTCTTATCATAACCTTATTTGACCATACCATATACCTATGGATCAGAAACCAAGTCGCTCTCCTCGAATTACGGTTTTCAGTTCGAATCCCAGACATTGGTCTAACATTTTTTTTTATATTGACCTATGCTTGAGTCGAAAAAGTACGACCAATCAAGCTTCACCGGACTAGAACACTGGTCAAACAAATATCAATTAGTGAGACTTTCCCCAGTTTGGTTACAACATTGCAAGCTGAATCACCTGGTAAATTTACAACAGACCACAGATAAAACATAAACGATTCAAAAATGGGACGGCAAAGAGGTATTCTGCTAAATAGACATGCGCAAAACAGTACGTTTTAATGCCATATCAACATTACTCATTACTTTCGAAAAGGTGATATCACCCCGTACCATTACACATCACCCTAAACATTACCCGAAATGTTTAATGAAATTTACTACATAGTACGAGGAAATGCTCTGTAGTATTCCGTACCGTCAGCAAATATTACTTTTTCATAACATTACCTGCGCGCGACATCATTACTTGAGTTAGATAGCACACAAAAAAGGTGTTTGTGTTTTTATTTTTCACTAACTGACCCGAAAGAAGTCGATTTTCTTCCATAATAGCTAATGTGTGATGTGTACGTGTACTGGTTACAATAGGTACTCGTGTAATGTGTGATATTGCATTACCTTTTAGGGTGATATTACTTTTGTGATATCATACGCATTACCTACACATCTCTACTGCTAAAGCACCTCTTCTACCACAGTTCAAATACAAATACTAAGGTTGTTGTAGTTTGTAAAATTCACACATTACATTTTGATTCCAGTGGCGTAGTTCAATGAAAATGCGACCGTAATGGGATAGAATAAGATTGTAATCAGGAGTTTACACATGTGTGTCGGATGGCCGCAAGTCCTTAATGCGCTGTTGAACGAGGCGCCAAATCTAGAACCTCCTAATAAGCTTAAACCCCACGGCGCAGGTCGGACACTCCATACAGCAAACGCGTTTTGACAACCTACTGCTTTTTGAATAACAACTGAATATCAATTACAAGTCAAACACTGAAACGCTATATAAAACACCCCTGAACACCCCTGTCAGAGTTCCGCGGTGCCTGTGGGGTGCGGGGGGTGGGGTGCTAGGGCGGGCGGGGAACTCATTTTAGTGCGGGGGGAAGAGTATATCCTTTTTTCTTCTGTGCCTACGGTGTGGACAAACATGAGCTGTTAATGTAACACAACCATTACAGTGTTCAGTATAATTCAATGAAGCTTACTAATTAAACTCCAAATGTACCGATATAAATGCGAAACTAGTGATTGCTAGCGTGAACGACTGTAGGATCGTTAAAACTCTGTGGTATAGTCACTGCAAACTGTTGTTTTACCGACAGCGGAAAAATAGTTGATTTTCATTTTGTATTTCTTCAACGTATGCTATTTTTTGCTGTTTGGAAGCTTATGGGACATTTTTATCATAGAATTAAATAACACCTTTATAAAAATATATGAGAGAAATAAATAATGCATTGGTGAGTATAAATATTACTAATATGCTGTTGTTGAATATTCCAAATAGCTTCCGTGTTTCGTAGCAATTTTTCAGCTTTACAAGCACTCAAATTCAAGAGTCCCCATTTTCGCTCTCATATCTCTGAAACTAGTATTTTTGTCTCGCAAACGAACGCGAAGGCTGTACAAAAAGCTCGACACGTGCCTGTTGAATAAAAGGTGCACTTCCAGTCTGAAATTGGGCACGATTCTACATATTACGCTCTAAATTTTTAAAAATCATATGTCCCTATCACGTTCTTAAGAACGAAAAGGGACAGGTGATTGTCAACTTAAATTTAGAGACGTCAAACATCGATTTAACGCGTAGTTCGCACAAATTTAGCAGGTATTTAAAAGCATCCCGATTAAATTAAGCTGAATTTGACAGCTGCGCTACTTATTTTACACTAGCGACCCGCCCCTATCCGCACGGGAAAATGGTTATTGTGGGTTATCCTTCAATATATTATGCATGTATTATACATATAAACCTTCCTCTTGAATCACTCTATCTATTAAAAAAAAACCACATCAAAATCCGTTGCGTAGTTTTAAAGATTTAAGCGTACAAAGGGAGGGACATAGGGAGGGACATAGGGAGGGACATAGGGACAGAGAAAGCGACTTTATTTTATACTATGTAGTGATATCCTTCATTCAAAATTAAATTCATTCGTCTCCCATCTCCCAAAGAAGGAGACCAACAACTTAAATTTAGAAATTTTAGCAGCCACGCCAGAATTGAGCCCTTTGCCTGTTTCAGCTACCTTATAGGGTAGTAATTCATTTGGCAGAATATTGGTAGTTTTCTCTAAATAAATCTTAACTATCACCCTTAGTAGCCTGTGTAACACAAACAAATATTTTTATTTTGATTATTCTTGTACCCAGTACTTAACATCTATATGTTTATCAATCACCGAGCGAGGTAGGGTAGGTAATTTTCTGAATTACTCAGCATATTTGAATAAAAAAAATAAAATTATTTATTTATTTTTAAATTATATTTCTAAGCTATGAAATATTATGACTCAAATTATTAGGTACCTAAGCATATATCTTAGAGTATAAATAGAAAAAAATCTGGGAGGGCATATATCTATTCAACTCATAGGCGAAAACTTTGTACATTGATTATGGTCTGATTCAAAATATATACCTACCTATTTTTCTTTGCTTTTCAGTAATATTATCATTTCAGCTTTTTCGATGCAATTTCTAACCAGAAACATAAAAGCAAACTTCGCTACATTACGAAATTTCAATGGAACTGTCTATAAATTACCAAAATTTTGCAACAAAGAAAAAAAAAGTTCGTCTGGTTAAGCTTCTTAAGACTTGTTAAACTTTATGAGCTGTGTAAGTGGAACTGTCTTAACCATTACTATAGTCTTAACATAATATTTCAAACGAATGACAACTGACAATGTATTATGGAGAATCGTGTTGCACTAAAAGAGCCAGGTAATGCTCAGAGCGCTATGAAATTCAAAACCGTAAAGGCTACAAAGTAATAGAAAGAAAAAACATATTGTCGTATATCTAAGCAGCTTTCTATTTTAAAAGATAGGTACGTACGATAATATCAGTCTGTTTGTCTGTCAATATTCAAAACACACTTTACCTTTTCCCACGTTATAATTACGCTTTAAGAGAATAAGTGGCGTAGTGGAAAAGTCCCTTAGCCATGGCACACCTGGGACACTTCGAAGAAAGAACGCAATTTGCAAATAAGACAAAAAGAAAAGAAAGAAAATATAGACTTTATGCTTCATTGAGTACCGCCGACACCACCCGGCGGAGTTCGGCGGTGCCTGCGGGTTGCGGGGTGGGGAGGTTGGGGACCTTGTGCAGGTGCGGGGAGGTGAATGTCACTTCTGTACGAGTACTATTATTACTTCTGCTTCCGCGGGTAGAGTTAGTGATAGAGTATTTTTATATTTTTTTCATCTTTGGGCCTTTGTCCAGCAGAAAATGTACCTTATCTGAATACATATTTTTTTGTTATTCACTGGCTGACCTTGTTTCGTTATTAGTTGTCGTAGGTGGTCACAAGATGGCGTGAGGCGCTGCGGAGCGCTAAACGTGGCAGTCGCGCGCCGACCGCCCGATGGGAAAGACGCCCGCCGGCCGGCCCGACGGAGGAGTTCGCGGTCACCACACACCGCGGATTGCTAGCAGAAGGTACTAACACGTCACATATAATTATTTTCAGATATAAAACGTCAAAATTCAAAACTCCTTTATATCTCATAAAAAAGCAAAAGGTGCGCTCTTGGCTGCAAAGAAACTTGGTAATCGTGCGCACTCTTACCACTCTTACGCTTCTGTTAAATGAATGAACAAGTCTAAAGCAATAATAATTTAAGAAAGTTGCGATGCGAT